>PVIR01003517.1:0-87831 GCA_004026965.1 Petromus typicus
TGTGTGTGTGTGTGTGTGTGTGTGTGTGTGTGTTTCCTAAACTTGATAATTTAGTTTTACAAATGGAAAACAAACAACAGGTATTTTAAGATAGGAAGATGATTTCAGAAGCTTAAATATGTTTTCTATTGTCATTATCTAATTTTTAAAAACACAACTACTTAAATTCTTAGGTTTTGTATCTAAAATATGAATATATGCATGAATTTGGAAAGCCTTATCCTATATATTTCTACCCTCAAAACACATTATTTTTCAAATCATAATCCTCAACATAAATATCAGTGTGAAAAGGTATTTATTTTTCACAAAATATGCTATATCACTGTAAACTTAGATTGATTTAAGACTAAATATTTGACATATTTTTGGTATTATTTTATAGCAGCAGAGCAACTGAGATGCAGAGTTGCATTTATAAGTCAATTTATCTATGATTAGCAAGAGAATTATCTACCCTCATATGTAAAGTGGCTGTATGTGCTTTTACTTATATGTAAGTGAAATGAAAGTAAAACATGATGTTTGAGAAATATATTAAAATCTTAGAAAAATACTAATAATGAGTTATTTAATGTCTGTACTTTTAAGTATAACAAGATATCTTTTTTTTAAGTCTTTATTGGTACATTACATATATGCAACATGATTGCATTCCATAATGGGGATTTGTACCAGTATAAGACACAACTTAATTCTATAATGAGATATCTTTAGAGGACTTATTTTCTAGCTTCAAGTTGATAATTACATAACAATGCTTCTTTACATAACTACAGTCATCACTTTCTAAATACATTAACACATTATTTTCCACAGTTCTTTCACAGAACAAGCAAAAAATGAGATACCATCTAGAGTTTGGTGAATTCTATTCCCATATCTGGGACACAACTTGCTTGCTTTCTTCTTTCTTTAACACTTTTTCACCTATTTTACGAGTATTTCTCAAATCAATTTACTGCATTTATAATATGAGTAAAAGCAGATAAAAAATTATGCAAAGAGAATGAGGACAAAAGGAAACGAGGGAAAGAGCTAAACTGGGGCTTAAATTAATGACCTGTCATTATCATTTCTTTATGGTAAAGACCAATTTACACAGAAACTTACCTTCTCATAATGTCAAGGAAAGAAATTTGATTAATTGTTTTGTTATTGTTTTGTGAAAGTTTTTATGACTTATATTACTATTTTTAAGAAAAACTCTCATTTCATATTATAATTCTGGCTGATTAATACAGAAGTTCCTATTTTGAAGAGTAAGTTTGAAAATGTACCATGACTTTTACTTGGCTAGTATGCATAGAATATCTTCATAATTTTAGAAAAACAATAATATATTTTGGTATTGCAAAAATCTATGAGAGTAAAACATAGGATTATTGAGATCAAATGTGTATATAAATAAACATTTTAATAACAGTGTATAGGATGGACATATCTATATCCTTCCACTCTGAACACTGGCAGAAGCACAGGGAGTAATTATTAGCTAAATTTTTAGATTTTGACCTTCTTCAGAAAGCTATTATTTATCCCAAGATGATAATAAGGATAAAAATATGAGAGCTATTCTACTAATAACTCCCACCCACAAGAATTTTTAAGACCACTGCCAAAAACTTATTTTACACTATGGCCCTGGTACAAATTGTGCCAATACCAACAAATGAAGCAGTGTGCATAAGTGGAGAGAAACTAAGAAAAGATGAAGAATGGATGTAAGAAGGCCCTTTTTTTCCTTCTGATTTTGAGCAATAGGCTCTCCTTAAAAAAAAAAAAATCAAGACAATTATATAGTAATTTGGGTTAGAATGCATGCCCAGTTCCCCATCTCAGAACCCAATTTGTTACCACCTGTGGCTATTTCTATTAAAAAAGAAACATAATTACTATGAGTCTCAGCAGTCTTAGAGTAAATTTTTGCAATTACAATACCTCCCTTGGGCAGATGTGTGAAAATGCTAGATTAATTCCTGCCAGGGTTTCTCTGTTCCTCCCGCATTTTTAGGTTTGGTGTTGACTGCATATTAAAATGGCGCTGCTTAAGGTTGTCTCATTGTTTCTATAGTAAATCTATAGAAATAAAGATCGACAAATCAGCCATTAAATTTTGCCCAAGGCCAAAAGTTGACAGGTAGCTTCTCAGCAAAGGCATAGATGATGTTTTCCATTACTCTCTCAAGTGAAGAGAGTATGAAGAAAAAGAGAGTGGGCCACTTGCCAGTGTGAAGCCATTTGAAGCCTAAAGCTTTTCAAGAGAGCCAATAAAGGCATGAAGATTCCATGGCTGAAAGGGGATTTAACATCTGATTTACTCTCACTCATTCTTTTTTCTTTCAGTAGTGACTGATCCCTGTTCCTAACAAGCAACTAATTGATCTACAGAAAAGAACGAACAATATTAGGGATAAATAGTATAAAAATTTTGCATCAGTGCTTTCACTGTTAAGTTATTTTATCTAAAAGAAGACTAGATCGTAGAACACTTGAAGCATGATCTACATTCACTTTGCTTCCGTTGTTGAGAAAACCAGGCCCAGTTTCTCATATACAATGGACACTTGAAAAAGTATGAATTCCTTCATGGGATGTGATGAAAAACTTCTGTAATTTCCAAGATTGAGAGGCTGAGGCAGAAGGATCACAAGTCTATTTGTGTCTGGTCAGTTTAGTGAGGTTCTGCCTCAAAATACAAAATAAAAGGGAATAGGGATGTACCTCTGTATGGAGATTGAGCTCATCATTACTTCATCTCTCTGTCTCTTTCTCTCTCTGACAAACACACACACACACACACACACACACACTGGGTATATGAAATAATGGGCTGGTAGTAATTAATTTATTTGAAAAACATATTTTGATATTTTAGTGTATAATTGCCACTGTTTAAATAACTGTAATGAAAATACTTACATACTTTGATTGATGTATTATAAATTCCTAAGGAAGAAAAAGTAATCAAGTTTTGAAATTATGAACATGAAGCCTTCAAAGTATCTTTCTACATTATATATACAGAAGTATATAATATACAGAAGCACAGATGCAGTATATTGAGACAAGAGTGTTGATTATAGTTTATCTCTTCTCATTCTTTTGTAGAATTTATACATTTTAAACTGCTGCAAATTATATATCTATTTGCTAAACTTGTGTCATTTAGAACTTGTGGATTATTGATAGACTAAAGATAATTATTTCTATATTTTAATTAATTTTTAAGAATTTGTATTTTTGTATTTGAGTGTATATTGTAACATTTAAAATGTTGATTTTCTTTTATATAAAAGTAACAAAATTAACTTCCTTTAGTGATTAATTTTCTTTTATTAGACAGGAATGTATACTAATAGAATATTAGGAAGGACACTATTCCACCATGCATTTTTCTTTACTTAAACATTTTTATGTTTATAACTTTGCAGGTTATAGTGACCTGTTGTATTAGTTTATCATATAAAGAACTATTTCACAACATTTAGTGAACAGATTCCTTTAAATTGTTTTATCTGAAATTTCCTCCAGAGTCTCAATGAACTTGAACTTGATATTCAGACTCATTATTTGTTAATTCCCTAGAAAAATCAAATCTCTAAGAAAATATCTGTAATTTATTGATACAGTTTGGATCTTCAAGGTGCAATGGTAGGAAAGGTTCTGGGAGTAAAAGCAGGAAAGGAGCCCTGGTTCTATGTCCTCAGGTAAAATGATATAAATAATAGGAAAGTGGCAACTATCATTTCACTTGGTTAATCATAATAAATATATTATCTTGTTAGATCATTAGGGTAGAATCACATGTTGAAAAGCAGATAAAGGGTGTAGGAAAGCATTTAAAATCCAATGATGAACTTTCATTGTATACATCTACTCCCAGGAAATATAATTAGAAATTTGATTCAATGACCTTTTCCTGCCATTTTGAATCACAGGTTCAAAATTTGTGTGGTCAGGTTGGATATTTTAAATTCACACAATATTATAAGTCAAGCTTAATGTCCTGGTGTTTATTTAATGAAGAGTAAATAGTTACTTAATTTTGAATCTGGTTACAGAAAACTAGTGTGAAACTACTTTAAAGTTTCTATAAACTAGACCAGCTGCTCAGGTTTTTACTGCTATCTATGAATGAACTCAGACAAGTATTACTGCCTCTCCCAATTCATTCTATAGGTCCATTTTGCTGTAAAATGATACTCACAACATCTAATTGTGCTAGATTTATATATCAGGGCATGAGAAAAAAAAATCAATACAACTACTTACCATAGTAGCCATCCTGATGTCTGAAATTTCAAGCACTCCTACCTTTTTTTGGCAAAATAAGAATGACATGTCAGATCTTCCTAGAATGTTGTTATGCATCCACTTAGGGAGAGAGAGAGAAGAGAAAATGATGTGCCTCACACAAGAAGCCCATTATGCAAATGATGGAGGTTTCTTGTCAGCAGTTGTGTACTGTCAGCTTACTAAAGTTCATGTAACTTGGAAAAGATTCATGATTAGACAGGTGTTTCTTTAGCTCATGAGATCAAATTTCTTAAATATTTATAGAGTGGCAAACCAGATGTACACAGTTTAACCTTATAATCCCATTTCACAGCTTTCCCAAATACTTAGAAACTTGTTAAGTATGAAGTTGATTATTTTGGCAGCATATCTCTATTAATAGGATTCAGATACTTTTTATTTACAAGCCAGTGCTGTTAATATAATCTGCTTTATTAAATCAACAGGGAAATAGAGACATGAGAATCCATCCAAGGGCTAACTGACTGTGAAGCTTTCTGTAAAGCTCTTTCATTTATTTTTTTGTTGACTTCATAATGCCAGAAAACACTTAACACATGCAAAAGGAAAATTTTGGAAACCATGTTACCAGTGCTTTGATACAGGAGATATGTACTGAGATCCCTCGTAGTTCTTTCATAATTTTATCATAAGCAATATAAGAGCATGCATCTATGCATCACAAATGTCTGTCCCCTTTAACATCCACTCCACAGCAAGAGATTACATGTGGAATTATTTTAAATGCAGTCATCTATTTTTTTAATGAATAGAAACAATACAGAGCAATGTAATAATGTGTCATGATTTTCATTATGTTTATTTATTGGTGCTGCAATAATGGAAAAAAAGTTTATTGTTCTGCTATCAACTTGAGCTATTTATGCACCATGGTAGGTGGTACACGATTTTATATTTATTCTGTTCTGTCCCCTGAAGGAAAAGAGTATGAGGATTCTTAAATCATACTGGGCAAAGGAAAGAGTTCCAGAGTTTTTGTGTACTTCATAGTAAATTAATAGCTTTTATGAACTACTTGACTCTACATGAGGAAAAGCATACATCTCCACATAAAGAAAAAAAAATTCTCAAGCCATATATGACAACCTGATTTTCCTATTTAAGAAAAGTAAAAATAAAAAAAGATTTTGCTTTTTGCATTTCAGAAAAATTATATACATTGCATTTTATATTTATGAAAAAGAGTGGCTAATGCACAAGTGAGAAGATGTCGTAACCAAAAAACCAGAACAGAGCATGGAATTAGGAAAACTGAAAATACAAAGTTGTAAGGACAGCTGAAATGTAAATATTTGAGAATTTTGGATCCTCAATTTTTTTTTTTTTCAAAATAACAGATATTCTAGACGTGAACTTGCCCTGCTGAGATTTTGAGGTTCCAGATCTGTGTGTCTGTGATACAGCCGCTGCCAGTCTGGTGCGCTGGATTTTCAGTCTCTCTCTCAGTCCCTGGGATTTGAGTCAGTCTCAAGGGGTGACTCCTCTACATTTTTGGCAAGGCCAGTTATTATTATTATTGTGTGTGTGTGTGTGTGTGTGTGTGTGTGTGTGTGTGTGTGTGATTTTTTTCTCTTTAAACAAGTTTTTTTTTTTTTTTTCTTTTGTAGTTTCCCTATACAATAAAACTTTACACTTGGGGAGAGAGATAAATATCACAATATCTTGATTGTACAAAATATGTTTCTATATTGAAATAGTTCCAAATCATTGTCCACTGTTATGTATCTATTTTATTCCCATTTTTTTGAAAATTTCAATTATATTTTATTTTATTCCAAGAATTCTTATTTTTAAAAAATTCTGCTAAAAATATATCTAAACAGTTTTCTTACATTTAGTAAGACCTCATCACATAATTATGGATGGAAAACTACATGAAAGTCTTTGATTGCTTGTAATTTACTACCCGGACAAAGCTGCAGACCTATTGTTAACATTTTACTAAATAAGTCTATCATTTCTCCTCTCCATTTATGAGTTCCAGAGTATTTATTTTTTCTATTTAATATGAATATTACAAAATTTACTCCTGAGATATTATTATGCCAATATTGGGAATGTTTTACCAGTCCTTGCTGAGATGATTAACATAACTTAAAATATCACTTGAAAGTGTGATAGTTGGTCTTACAGGACCTGAGTAAAAGGTTTGGAAAGGGAACTTGTAAACATATGTATATATATGTGTATATATATATAATATGTTTACAATATATTATATATATGTATATATATACATATACATATATTATATATATATAATATATATATATAAACACTTAAGTGAAAAGATATGAATATTTCATTAAGAACTGTGCTTTCAAATCAGAGAGATCTTCAGGAAAGAAACGTTCACAAGTTCTACAAAAATATTATCATAAAAAATGGAATTTTAGAAATTTAGACCCAGCAGATTGCATCTAAATATATTCAAACTTCTTTCTTCTTTGGAAAATTGAAGCACAGAGATTGTACACCTCTGTATACACAGCTAGCTCGGAAATAGTATCTGACTCCATGCTTATTGTTTCTGTTCCCATACCACTTAATATCCTAGGACTGGCATGTGTTTATCATGCTGAGGAATTTATAAAATGCAAGAACACCACCTCCTATGAGTAACTTCTGTTATAAAGTACTGCACCTTGCTTACTAGACTGAAGGTAAATTTGGAAGATAATTCTTTAAGACTTCCATGTACTGATTATTAAAATTGTGCTGTAATCTATACATCATGGAGTCTTTCAAACTAGAGGCTTGGAATTGTTTGAAGAGTTTCTCTAGTTTAGTTTTCCACTGTAGAAATATTTACAAATTTTGGAGACTGCAGAAATATCCCAAGATTCTTATACTGAATAATGGAACTGGCTTTGATTGTTCAGGGTCAATCAAAATCTTCAGTAGACTTCCTGTTTGTCTCTGCATTTAAATGCAAAATCTAGGAGGTCAGGAACAAAACCTTCCCAGTGTGACCCTGACATTAGAAATGGTTGAGGTCATTCATTAGCAAAGATTTTTAGTACGGAAACAGTAATGAACTTCTAAGATACGCATGATAATGATAAACAGAATAAAACAGTATAGAATGGAAAACACAGCACATGAAAACCAGATGGATCGATGGATCGTGTAACACTTTAAAAAGTACAAAAAATTTGAGGAAAAAACTTGTTCATATCACTTATGCTTACTTGGGTTACAACCTTCAGTTAATTGCCTACAAATTCCACAAATCTGTTACACCTCTCCCAGAGTAATGATTGTAATCCTGATAGCCTTACAGAGGAAATAGAAAGGAAATAGTTTGAATGTGGCAAGGTCAGTCTGTAGAACTGATAAGGAAGCACAGAAGGAAAGAGAGTGGTATGCGGGTAAGAGTGGTTCTTTGAGGTAACATGGAGCTGAAGAGCAACACTTCTTTGAATGAGTGAATGTTTACATTGATCCTAAGTACACTCTAGAGGAACTTGTAATATACTTAGAGAAACTTCATGTGCATACGTGTATTTTGTGTTTGCCATGATCATATTGTTTCTAGAATATTAAGTCATTTTGAATTGAATATAAACATGCTACAAATCACTTCACTCTGAAATTCACTTAAAATAATACAAGCAATGTTTCAATTAGGTATTTTTCAAATATACACCCTCTGAGCGAAGTCCGTCTCCTACAGAGAAAGCAAATGACTTGTATTTTGTTTTAAACTGTGACCTAATTAAACACAGGGCATATATAAAAAAATACTTATATTTTAGCTACAGGATGGAATAGAGTAGAACATTTAATTATGTGGTTAAAAAATAAGATTTAGTCTTTTTAAGAGAGTGTAAAATAACTGAAAATCTTTTTTTTTTTTTATAAGAGGCAGATGATAAATATGTTAGGGCTTACTGGCTCTTAGTTTGGTACAGATACTCCAGTCTATCATTTAAGCAGGAAGGCCCTGGTAGACAATATACAAACGAATGGACATGGCTGAATTCTGATAGACCTTCATTCTGAAAAGCAGATAGTAATCTACAGTCCAAACACTGTTATAAGGCATTTCTAATTGTTTTACCTGTGTGTGTGTGTGTGTGTGTGTGTGTGTGTGTGTGTGTGTGTATGAGCATGTGGGTGTCAAAAACAGGGCCAGTACATGCTAAGCTAGCATTTTACCTTCAATCACAGTCCCAGCTGAAATAATATTCTTATTTATTTTTTTAAATTTTTTTTTCAGTTGAGTGTGTGTAAGCAAGTTGGACCATGGAAATTATAAACCATTTACTAGCAAAACAAAAATGATTGTGTATAATTTCAGTATGGTATTTGGAAAAGTGTAAGCCTGTCATCTAATGAAATAATTATAGTTAAGATTATTTTCATTAGAGGACAAATTTTTTTCCAGTTTTCAAGCAAAGTGAACTTTGGAAATCTTTGAATTAAATATAAAGTGATACTTTCTATAATGAATAAAGATATTTCATTTTATATTAAAGTTTAATTAAAAATAAAAATATGGGGCCAGGGATTTAGCTCAGTGGTTCTGGCACCTGCCTTAAAAGTGTAAGGGCCTGGGTTAGATCCCCAGTAACCACATACAGGAAAGCTAGATGTGGTGACTCACACCCACCAGCAATCAAAACCACATACCACAGTACTGGGCGTGGTAGATCATGCCTGTAATCCCAGCACTCAGCAGGCAGCGGCTGAAGGATTGCTGTGAACTTCAAGCCTGAGCAGGGACAGCCTAAACTACAAAAGTGAGACCCTGTCTCAAAAATTATACTATATCTATATCTATATCTATATATATGTATATATAGATATATATATGTATTTGTATATATTTCTCTTTCTTTTAAATTCAGATATGAATGCCTGCCTAAAAGAAATTCTTTCCAGTGAATCATACATTTTAAATGTGATAATTATTCTTATATTTTAGAGAGAAAATGATAAAATTCTAGCAATTGAATACTAATTTGAATAATATTTAACTTTTCCTCTAATTTGAGAATATAGTATAGTCTGTAATAGCTTGCAGTGGTAAATTTACCAATATTTTATATTATATCCTATTTTTAAATTTCTATAATTGTGCTATCAAGTTACTTTTTGTTTTACAACCTGGAATTCAAATTCAATGGTCAACTTCTTAAAAAATTTAAAATTGTTTGTCATTTTAAAATGAATATTAGTAATTTACCTTATAAGTCTGTATAAAAATTTGGGAACTACAAAATACCCTGTGGAACTTACTAGTTACTGTAAAATTAGAGGTTAATCAGCTTCCTGACTGATTTGTTTATATCTATAAAGAATTAAAATTTATCTGTGCTTGTCAGTATTTACAGGAAGGAAAACTATAAGCATGTGGTATAAGAACAGTTCATCTTAAATTCAGTCTTATTAAATATAGGACTTAGAATGCACTTACTATAAAAGCAAAAATTAAAAAAGATTGATATAATATCAAAAAAGAAATGGAAAATTTTTATTTCATTTGCAATATATATTCATATATGTAGTGATCTACTTTATTTCTTGATTACTTAATTTTTAGATGTACAGGACAGGTGAATTATTTTTAACCAAAATTATGGCAATCAGAAAAGATTAATTTTAATGCATTGCAAGAAAAATTAAACTGATGAAATACACAGTAGACTTGCTCTAAAATTTGGTTCACCTTTTAATTTTTTTTTTTTTTTTTGGCTTGGTAAATTTACATAATGACTGACTGAGGTAAAAATCTTAAATTTATCTTGCATTTGTGAGGTAAGTGTTCAAAAGTGCCTATTTTGACAATTTTCTTGAATATAATGACAGTAAGTAATCATATGGTTAAGCCTATTGCATGCATTAGACTACTTAATAACAAGTGGCCATTATTACCTTTTTATATTATTAGTCAAAGGAAAATTTTGGTTATTAGAGTTATAATGTTCAGCATATTAAAATAATTTAACAAAAAAGTATAGAAAGACAAAAGTGCAGACTCTTTCAAGACATTATTAGGGTGATAATAGTCTCTTTTTGCTTAGCATGCTGCAAGAGTTGTTAAAAGTGTTTTCAAAGGAAGTTAGTCATTCTCATCAACTCATTTCCCCAAATGTTGAAATTCCTTCATGTTCCTTGAGATTGTCTTAGGGACAGCCCACAACAAACGGGTGCTAGCAGACTCAGGCAAATGTTATTGTTCTGTAAGGAGCTGGGTAGATAAGGAATAGCTCCATCAAAGTCACTTACCTACATTTCTGCTTAAAAACATATGAACAGCAACTTCACTGTTTCTCCTCAGGCTATTGAGAAGAGTGAATAATAAACATCAACAATACCCCTTAAAAAATTCTAGTGTCAGGCCTGAGATTTAGCTCAGTGGTTCCAGCCCCTGCCTAGAAAGCACAAAGTCCCAAGTTCTATCCCTGGTATCTATATACCACAATGCCAAGTGTGGTGGCTTGTGACTGTAATTGAAGAACTCGGGAGACAGAAGCAGGAAGATTTTATTGAGTTCAAGGCTAGCCTGGGCTACAAAGTGACTTCAGGGTCAGGCTGAACTATAAAAGGAGACTCTGTCTCAAAAAACAAAACAAAACAAAAATCAAAAATCCTAATGTTGGGCAATATGCTCCTCATTTCCCCATTCAGAATATACAGTGATGCTAGAAATACATATTTACACTCAGCACAATATACTTTCAAAGCTTTTCCGTGATTGTTAAATGATTTAGACTATAAATTGATTTGGATACAAATGATTCAATTGGCAAATGTTTCCTTTTGCTTTTTAAAATTATTAAAGCATAATTTTCAAGAAATTATCAAAAGACTCAGCATTTAGAATGACAAGTAAAATAACTGCACTAATCTATCCCCTACCATTTATCTCTTTCTCTCTTTCTCTATCCTCTCTCTCTTTCTTTTTCTTTTTTTTTTTTTTTCATATGCCTAGAACATTAAAAGATGTAATTTCAGACCAGTAATGAATTTGCACTGGCCAAATATAAACATTGAGTTCTTAGTTCTGAAATGTAAGTTCTGTAGCAGATTTAAACATCTTTCCACTGGGAAAGTCTTCCCATATTCTTAACAGAGATGGGAAGAGAGCGTAAGAGGAAGTGAGCTGAGGAGAGTGGCCAGAGAGCTGACTTTAGGCTGAGAGAGAGCAGATGGCAGGAAGAAAGCTGCTAGAGCTCCATCGGCCCCACCCTGGAATAAGAAAGGATGATTATAAATTGATAGCACTGAGTTTGAGGCTTCACTGCACTGAAGGAATGAAAGAGTTGAGGATTTTGGAGACACTGACCTTAAGTAGTCTCATATTTCTTTCCTAAAAGAAAAAAAAAATCAAATAATAGCCTAACTGCACTATTGCCAAGGAGAAAATCATAATTAAAATTCAGGAGGTTCTTGTTGGTCTCTGGGATTCTAGCTTTGGCAAATACATAAAGGGAATGAGTAGCAGTCTCTATTTGTATACAGAAAATGAATGGCACTCATCTTACCTTTTGATGATTCAATTCTCTTTGTTCATGTCAAGGGTAATTTTCTTCATTATTTTTAATTACATAATTATGATATGTCACATACGTTATTACAGTTATCTATCCCATTTATAAAGTAATATTTCCAGATTTTAATATAGAGCTAGATCATCTGAAAATAATCTAAGTCATTTTCCTTGATCAGGAGGCACAGAACTCATGTTCACAGAATGCAGTTTTTCTGTGATTCTTTTTGAATGGAAGGAAAGGAATACCGGCCTTTGCTCGATGCGGTGAGAATATGCTACGTTTTTGTTATGACTTTAGTAACAAAACACAAAGATCTAATACACAGTACTTGTACAAAATGTATTATTTTGAAAACCACTGATAAATATAGTTATTGCCAGACTTGATGCACTTTAAAAATTCCAAAGCCATAGGTGCTGTCAGATACTTTTATAAGTAGTGGCTTAAAATGTTGTTGCTTGCTTCAGCAGTGTAGAAACATCCACACCATATATTCTGTTGAAGGCAAAGCTAGTGCAAGCACTGTCGGTCTGAAAGGCTTAAAATGAATTATTTGCCTGTTAACATTCCCTTATGCTTAGTGCACTGCAAAAAGAATACTTGTTATCAACATGAAAAGCAGTGCTTTTGAATTAAGGAAAAAGTTCAACTTGCATTATTTTCAACCCATTGTATACAATGAATGTTTGGCCTTGAATTCAACTGCATGTTTTCAAAACTTCATTTCCCTGTACTGAATACAACATTTACATTTAATCAAAATGATATTGATATGATTTAATACCATATGTAGAGCCATTTATTTTTAGACAAATTCTGTTTCCTATGTATCAGCTCCAAATTAGTTTGTGAGTTAAACTGATTATTTAGGAATGACATTGAAGACTTGAAAAATCTATTTTCCTTTTTCCTTAATAATGCCTCTTCTAGATACACCTGTGACTAAAATATTTTCATATTTATATTGCAACCCGTAGGAGGTTCTCTTTGCAGTTGACATACATTATTTTACTCTCTAGTTTTTTGCTAATATGTACAAGCAATGTTGAAAACTGATAAATGCCACATACACAACCATATATAATTATTGAGGCAAGTGCTTCTAATACTGTGCAAAATATTGCACCTTTTCTCCCTCCATATTTAATCTTCTGTCCCATCCAGAATACTTTAAAAATAAAGCAGTTTTCATCTTGACAAATTCCATTTGAAATTTTCTAATATTATTTTTCTTTCCTTCAGGGTCAGGCTTAAGGATAGGTGAGGGTGATGTTTAGGGTACAAATGGAGCCACACTCAGTAGCCTACTTTTAATTCCTGAGCATATTTTTTTAGCAGATTTCTAAGATCTTTCTAAAATCCCACTGTGTCTTTCACCCCTAACACTGATTTTGTTGATGCATTTTTCTCATAGGTTTAGGTTTTATTTTCTGAAGTTATCACACGTCATATAATACCCGAGCAGACCTCCAATTACTTGAATTTTAGTATTGAATCAGCGTGTCTATCCTCTGAGCTGAAGAACATCTGTGCAGTGAGTTTATCTACTGAGCTGAGTAGTAGACTCGGCCTCAAAGGCTTTCCCATGGGTAAGGAAACAGGACAGCAGGGGCTTGAGAATACCAGCCACTCACAACCACTTCAGATTCTGTCCCCACACCAGTCACACTGGAAATGCCAGACCTGCGTGGTGTGTTAAAACTGTTTCCCTTTAGAGAAAATGTTCTGAATTTTCCATGACTCTCTGATGAGCAACATATAATTATACCAGGTCATTAAGGAACAAGGCTATTGTTTATGTATTTAATGATTTCAGAATGTAATCCCATAATCAGAGATTGAATTCTAGGAGCATATATTTGAATACTATGCATGATGCTGAAAAACGGACCACAGAATCCAGCTTCCTTAAGCTCACACTAAACTTCTTTTCCTATTGCAGGGATACATTTGAAGACTAGTGTTCTGAGTTTTTTTTTCTAAGAATTGATTAAAAATTAGAGTCAACTGATGAGATCTTTATTATTCTTATCCCACAGGTATCACATTATCTATAAGTCCAAGAATCATTTTAAACTTCACCATACTGTTACTTTATTAGTATCATACCATAACCATTATTATGCTGCACTTAGTATTTTAAAAATTATAAATGAATTATATTCTTTAAGTGAGACATTTTAATACATTATTTCACATATTTTGGCGATACTTCACATACACCACCCTCTCAGATCCTGATCATTTTACATTACAGGTCTTTTGAGACTCTGCAGTATTAAATTTCTTCCAAATACAGAATCTATTTTACACAAGCTATTTTCTAAATTTAAAAACTTACCTTTCCTGAAGATAAATCCCACTTTTTCATGATCCCACCATGTTTATGTTCTGCATTAAAAAGAATGCTGCTCCTTTGCAAAAGATGCGGTGTGAAATATCTATTTAAAATATTTTATGACTGAGTAAAATGAGAGTTACACATGTGAAGAATAATCTTTAAGAGAAATGGAACTTGGGCTAAATAATTCACATTTAAATTGACTGTTTTACAAAACTCTTGCTTGAGGTTGCTTGTGTGGTTAAACAGATCTTTACATCCCAAATCTATTTGTAGTCTTGTAGTCTATCCAAATGAATATGGGCTCTCTAAGTAGGTATTACATTTTGGCTTGGTCTTCTTCTTCTTCTTCATTTTTTTTAAATATAGGGTCTAGCAATATTTCAGACTGGCCTTGAAGTCACAGCAATCCTCCTGCCTCTACCTCCAGAGTGCTGTGATTACAAATGTTCACCACCAAGACCTGCATGGATTGTTATCATTTTAAAAGACAAATTCAGAAACATTTTTATGAACAGTATTCAATAAAATAAGTTGTACCTTTATAGTTATTTTATTTGCACAGAAAATATAACTATTATAGGTACTATCATTTATTTTTTAAAATGTACCTACAATCGGATGAACATTTTGGAAAGGTGTATAAATCTATGGACTTTTATACACATGTCATCTCGTGAAGCAAGTACAATACTCAACAGTTCTGTCCCCTCAAAATCTTTCTTTATGTTCTTTCCAGTCACACTGTTCCACATATTTGGCCACATCACACTGATCATTCTTTGTATAATTATTTTGTATTTTGAAAGATCTTATAAATAAAATAATGATACATATTTTTAGGAAGACTAGTTTTGATCACTTAGTGTAACAGTTTTGAGAATCACTCGAGTTGTTCAGTTTTTGTTAACTAGTATTTTGTTTGTACACACGTATGACATTCTCGTTTTTTTCACTCATTAAAGAGGTAGGGTGCTTGGTTTTAGGCAAATAAAGGTGCTGGAAATATTTGCACACAATATCTGTTTTATGTATATGAGCAGTATTCACTTAATAGTATGAAAGATTTTTTGGAGAGTGTTGGGGATCATATAATGAATTTATGTTTAAGTTTATGAGAAACTAATTATTTTCCAATATAAGTGGACATTTTTCATTTTCAAATAAATGTACAAAATTATAGTTGTGCCACATATTCATTAATATTTAGCATGATTAATTTTCATTATTAATTTTTACAATATTACCTGATGTAATGAGTACATTGTCAAAGTTCATTGTGGTGAAAATCAATATTTTCCTAATTGTTAAATGCAGTATATACTTTTTCAGATAAATCTTCAATGTATTCAATATGGTAAAATGTTCACATTTTAACTATTTGCTTTTGAGAATATTTCTACATTTTTGTGAAACTATAAAATCTTTCCAAAGTCTGATAGCATATATTTAAATATTCTTAACAGCATCTTTTGCAAATGTAATATTTCATTTTTCCCACTCTGAACTGTGATGTGGTACTGTGTCTCCAAACTGCTGAACATGAGCTCATAAAGATTTTCTGCTAATTTTCTTTCTAAACTACTGTAGCTTTGTGCATTATATTCACATCTGTCATCCACATTTCAGTGTGTGTGTGTGTGTGTGTGTATGTGTGTGTGCATGCATGCTTGTATGTGTTGTATAAGTGAAGTGTAGAAAACTGAATTGTCTGTGCACTTTCATTAAAAATCAGTTGTCTACATTTGTGTCTGTTTATTGGGAGTAGCATCCTCTGTTTGGTCTATTGATATGCCCATTACTTTGACAATATCTTAATTAGTATGGTTTTAATAGTAATGCCTTACGCTAGAGCAGTGTGATCCATTTTGATTTTCTTTCAAAACTATTTGTGCTATTATAGTTTCTTTGCATTTCCTAATTAAATTAAGAATCATCTTGCTTTTATTTATAGAAAATTCTGCAAGCAGCTTGAAAGGAATTATAATATATGTATAGATTATTTTGGAAACAGCAATATCATGACTATGCTGAATCTTCCAGTCCACACAAAAGGGACAGCCCTCCATTTATTTAGGTTTTTAAAATTTATGTAATCTTTCTTATAATGTCCAGCATAGAAATATCACAAAAATTTATAAATAACATATTTATTCTCTGGGCATTTAATTTATGAAGCTAATGGAAATGAATTGCTTGAATGTTTCATTTTCTAATAGTTCATCTAGAAATTAGAAATATGATTGATTCTTTTGTTATGGCCTCAAAAGTAGCAACTGCTAATTCAATTCATTTATTTATTCTAGAAAGTTGTATTTCTTTTGATACTTTATTAATTTCACTTGAGAATATTATTTATAAATATAATCATATTGTCTCTAAACATTTCCTTTCTAAATGCACACTCCTGCCTCATTTTCTTGCCTTACTGAACTTGATAGAGTTGTCATCACAAGGAAGAGTACTTACCTGGGAGGAAATATTCAAATTTTTGTCCTTAAGTATGAGGCAACCTGTACTTATTTTTTTCTTTTTGATCATATTCCTAATACAGTTCAAATATTTTTTCTTTTATTCTTATTTACTGAGACTTGCCATTGAGAATTGTTGAATTTTGTTAAATGTTTGATACATTTTAAAAGTTTTTAGAGCTGTAAAGGTAAAAACATTCTTTACTTTTTAAACTATTTTTGAATATTCACCTTAAGCACATGTAAGTGGGCTTAATAAATCAATTTGCTTTCATAAGTTAGCAGATTTTCTAAGTGTCAGTGTTACTATGTACTGATTTTAACCTTCCTCAGAAATTCTTGTTCTTGAAATTACCATTTGTATTTTGGAATAGTCTTAGAATGAGCAGGTTTTAGATGATGATATACCTTAGTTATAGCTCATTATCAATTATGGCTGATAAACATGTTGAATATCTTTCATTAATAAATAATAATTTTCTGAGTAAGATAGAGAAAGGTGTAAAACAAATAATAAAACCATTTTGTCATATAAACCTTCACTTTAAACATCTGATTGCTTCTTTTTTGTTATATGCAAAAAATAACTTCTGCTTTTTTTTTTGAGGCAGGGTTTGCTTTGTAGTTCAGGTTGGCGCTGAGCTCACTATGTAGCCCAGGTTAGCCTCAAACTCAGCAATCCTCCTGTCTCTGCCTCCCAAGTGCTGGAATTACAGGTGTGAGCATTGTGGTATGTGGTACTGATTGCTGCTGGGCATGAGTTTCCACACTCAGCATTGTTGTTTGTGGTTACCAGAGATCATACCCAGGCTCTTGTGCTTGCCAGGAAGGCACCGGAACCACTGAGCTAAATCCCTGTCCCACTTCTACATTTGTAACATTCTAACAAACAAAATATCAAAAATAGCAACAAAACATTAGTTCACAGTCATTTTTATTTTAGGGAGCCTCTCTTTGATTATAAACAATGACTTTTTTATATGTGACAACTTTTATATCATATTTTGAATTCAACAGTTTGAATATATCATCATACACTAAACGTTTAAAATATCTACTTTATAACTTTGCTTATCTAGCCACCAATTCAGGTGTGATTTTTTTTTTTTTTTTTTTTTTTTTTTTTTTTTTTTTTTTTTTTTTTTTTTTTTTTTTTTTTTTTTTTTTTTTGAGACAGGGTCTCACTTTGTAGTTCAGGCTGGCCCTGAGCTCAGCCTCCAACTCACATCACACCAATCCTCCTGCCTCTGCCTCCCAAGTGCTGGGATTACAGGCATGAGCCACCATGCTTGGCACTGTGGTATGTGGTACTGGTTGCTGCTGGGCATGAGTCTCCACACTCAGTATTGCATGTGGTTACCAGGGAATCGAACCCGGGTCCTTGCGCTTGCAAGACAGGTGCCGGAACCACTGAGCTAACTCCCCAGCCCGCAGGTGCAAATTTTTTTATGAAACTATTATATACTCCTAAACAAGAGTTAAAAATTATCATGCCTAAGTTGTGGTCCAGAATACAATCCAGTGATTTTCCACTAAAAAGGGTAGTTTTCAAGAATTGCAAATACTATCCATTTACCTATAATGATGAAGTTGTCTAATCTCATATTTTTACTCTCTTCTAAGACTTAAAATATAAGAATTATAAATGCATGTGTTAGATCTTAAATTTTTAAAAATTCACTTTATTGGTGTACTAATACATACATACATACATATATATATATATATATATATATATATATATATATATATATTGATCACATGCACCATTGACACATCTTGATTCTCATTTCCTTGCCCTCCCTACAACTCCCTGCCCCTCTGTATACATAAGCTTTGTTTCCTTTTTATAATCATCAATTTTTACCCTTATTTACTCATCCTTACCCCTTCTTTTTCCTTTGAACATTCTTCCTATTTCACAATACCTACTATCCATTTTAGAATTCATTTACACATTCAGTTTCTCATATTAGATTTTTTTTTTTTTTTTTTTTGAGACGGGGTCTAGCTTTTGTAGTTTAGGCTGACCCTGAGCTCAGCCTTGAACTCACAGCAATCCTGCCTCTGCCTCGGGAGTGCTGGGATGACTGGCCTGAGCTACCACACCCAGCACTGTGGTATGTCATTCTGATTGCTGGTGGGCCTGAGTCTCCACACCCGGCACTGTTGTATGTGGTTACCAAGGATCAAACCTGTCTCTTGCACCTCCAAGGCAGGAGCCAGAATGACTAAGCTAAATCTCTGGCCTTAAGTCTCAATTTTTAAATAAAATGTTATAAAATATCTAAAAGTTCTTCTAACTATAAAATAATATTATAATTCATGTGGCTTATTTTCCCTCTATTTTGATTTTTCTATGCAAATGATGTTAATTCACATTCAGATTATTTAATTTAGTTCACAGATGCCCTTGAAGCTTACCTTCATAATGGACATATTACTCTGTGTAATTTGTGCAGTAATCTAGTTGTATGCTTGTTAAGGGCCAAGAGGGCTACTCATTTATACTAACTGTGCATTCACACAAACTCTCACTTTCCTATCAACATGTCTTAATGGATGATAACAGCTGTCACTAGTAAATTCTGTCACAATACTATCTTGTAAACTTTTAAAATTGTACTTTTTGAACTTATTCCTCTTTATTTCTTCCATCTTACTCCTCTTTCATCTATCTCCTTCCCTCTGTTTCATTTTTATCTCTTTCCCTACACATATTCTTTCCTTTTCTCCTTCTTTTATTTTTTCTTTGTTCATCAAAATAGTATTGAATAGGGCCTGAAGATTATTCATGCCCAAGGGGTTCTGGTGCCTGCTTTGCAAGTGCAGAGTCCCAAGTTCGATCCCTGGCACCAAAAATAAATAAATAAATAACTTCTGCTAATAATAATATTTGGTAGCAATGCCCTTGTAGTCTCATCAAACATTCTCTCTTATACACACATACACATACAAAGGATTATGAATATATTTGATTGTACCCATGATCTTTACCACTTCTTTTTTGAACAATATTTTATTTCTACAGTCATCTTTTGTTTGGTTGAAACTCTCTACAACTTTAGTAAGATGAAAACATTTGTACATACTATGTCAGGACAAGAAAAATTTGTTTAGTCTGCCTCCCTATGTCTGACTGAATAGGGATTCTCTTTCCATAAGGCTTCCCTTAAGTAAAAGGATTAAAATCGTATCACTACTTATGATGTTATTGATACTTTCTAATTGGAGTATCCCCTTTTCCAGTACCTTCTGCTTGCTCAGTACTACCCAGGATGCTCTGTTCCTGAGTGTTTAAAATGCATAGACTTCAGTTTTAGCTGACAGCAATAGTGGGGTATATACATATTTTTTGAGCAATTCAAAAGACAAACTAGTATTCAATATGTAGAGTTACATTTTAGCCATCTCGACTGAAGTGACTTCTAGAAAGTGAATTTACCCTTAAAAGATGAGAGTTTGTCATTATGGAAACAAAAATTAAGCTGCCTCACTGAATCCAGAAATTAGTATAGGACTGAAAAATGTCTTCTGCCAACTATTGGTTAGAGATGGTAGAAAAGAGAAATGAATCCACCTGTTCATCATCTTTTTGTGTGTAATTTGGTAAAGATTATTTAGATTAAAAAAAAGAAGAGATAGATTGAGACATTTATACTAGTTCTTTCTGCCCCAAAACTTCTGGCAGAGAATGCAGTTTAAGTCATACTTTGATTTTTCTTTTCCTCATAATGTTTTTCAAGAAATAAATCACAGCCAAATTAAAATATTTACAGCAAAGAGAATATTTTCACTTTTAAATTAGGCTTGTTTAAAGAAAGCAGACACGGCAGCACCGTGAGCCTTACCTTGGGTCTCTGCACCGTGAGTTGCATGCCTCACATGTCCTGATACTTGTGGGCTGGAGGGTCTGGTACCAACCATTGCTGCTTCAGAGCATAATAGCCTGATATGAAGTGAAGCAGAAAACAGGAGAAGCTTTGTCACCGAGTCAGCTGCAAGAAGAAGTAACGTGTATGAATGTACAGTATAGGGAGAACCATGAAAGATCCAGTCTCTTTCTCCCAAAAGACTCTGTTCCATGATACAAGGAGAATTCAGTCCTTTTTGGCAGACCTCCATGTCAGTTTGGAAGCAGTAAAAACAACCACCAAACAAGCCTGATTTCTCCATGTCTTTACTTTTAGTGCTTTAAGTAACTTTTTTTCCCCTTATTTTTTATTTCATTTCATTTGTAATGAGCAGAAAATGAAACCTGTTTCCCCTGGATTGTTTTAATATCATTTCCTCAGCGGGAGTAAAGATGACAGTGCACTAGAGATGAGTTAAAACCTTTGTGACAGGCTCCTATCTGTTCCTAGTAAAATCTGCACCATGGTTATGTATTTTTTTACTTGAGGAGTGGATGACTTGAAATGATATTGCACCAAAAGGGCATAGAATCCCAGCAGATTCTCTAATTATATTTAAAAATGAATATTATTAAATAATTCACACTTTTAATATGGAGAAATTAGGCCATTTTCCCACCCCTCTTGCAAATTTTCAGTCTTAATGCATAAGTGGTGAAACAACACAGACAGTGTTATCCATCCTGTTGCTAACAGAGAGTGCCAGTTATGACAGGCTCATTGTTTACTTTAACAGGTAATTTGTGGACCGGAATCATTTAATTGTTCTGAGTACATAATTACATGTCAGCAATTTCCAATTTAATTAAAATGTACAAATCTGAAGATTAAGGGAATTTTTGAATTATTAATCATTTTTCCACTAGGAAATCTTGTTGCTCTGCAGGAGATTTGTCCAGTGTACAACTATACGTATTTTTTTCCTTCTCTTTCACAGACAGACAATTTTCCCGCAGAGCCCAATTACATGGGCAGCAGGCAGCAGTTTGTTCAAAGGTAAGGCCTATTAAATAACTTTCTCAGCTTCTCCATTTGCATTCGTGTCAAAATTGCTTTGCAAGAGACTACACTTCAGATTGAAACTAGTAGAGACAACACTTTCTCTTCTTCTTTTTCTTTTTTTTTTTTTATGTGTATTTCAGTAGCTCCACGTTTAAGGACCCAGAGAGAGCCAGCCTGAGAGACAGTGGGCACGGGGACAGTGATCAGGCTGACAGTGACCAAGACACTAACAAAGGCTCGTGCTGTGACATGTCTGTTAGGGAGGCACTCAAGATGAAAACTACTTCAGCTAAAAGCCAGCCACTTGAACAAGGTGAGTGAAGTCTTCCGATGCTTACAAAGTGTAAAGCTTAAGCAATCATTATAAGCCTATTAGTACTAGACTTGGAGTTTATCACGGTGGAATAGACCATTGATAATATATCAAAGAAACAGCAGATTCTACAATTACCCCAGACAAAGAACAACTATCTCATATCGCAGTCACAAATGACAAAGAAAGGCAATGACTCTAATTTGCACAAAGTGAGAACTCGCCCCCAAACTGAACTGTTCTTATTTCATAGGTATTTCCTAACCCCTCTCATCTTAGATCTTAATAACAATGAACATATAGCATATAGTAGAAATATAGTACTATATAATATTAATAACAATTCTTAGATGAAATAAAAATGTGATTGAAACTTTTCCTCTTACCAGTGTTCCTTTATTTTTAATTTGCATTTAGCTCAATGATTTTTCAAGAATCTGAATAATAGCTAGACCAGTTTTCTCTCCATTTGACTTATCTATAAATCTTCATAGATGTCAAATAAATATTATTGTAAACATGGCTTACAGTGATAGCTATAATGAAGAAATTTGACTTAAAAGATATGTGTATTTTTAAAGGTATATCTCTGTTTACTGCAGCTTTTTATTAATATTAATTAATTCTTAGTAATGTTCAGGTCTTGATTGTTCCAAGTACAATGAAATATTTCTAATACTTCATTCAAAGATAATTAAGATATCCTTATGCATACGTTTTCAAACTGTGAATAGAATATTTTAGGTTATACTATAAAAATGAAGAGAATAACTGTATAAATCAGATTTTGGAATTATAAATCATTAGATTAATTGATAAAATATTAGGCTTCAAAATCTTAACAATTTAAAATTTGTTTAATATTTTTTATTTCAGTAATGTTAAGAGATAAACTACATTTAAACGATGTGAATATGTGCTAAATGATTTATTGATTGATGATTTTTAATATACTTTTGAATTCAATTTGTCCTGTCATATATACATTGTTTAGGTCATTAAGTTTTTAATGATATTAAAATTTTAATACAGATATTCATTCATCCATATCCGTAGGTATTTACATATGCTTATTTGTATATAGTCACAATACTATACAAATATATGCATATATTAATATTTAGGGGCTGAATATAATTTTGGTGGATTTAAGTTGGACCTTGCACAAACCTTTATTTTCAAAGTAGTAAGTGCCATAATTGAAACTTTCATCCTTCTATTTTACTAGAACAACTCTCTATAACAATCTTTAAAATTATGTTTAACAGAGGTAATGTGAATATTTATCTGCTATTCACTATTCAGGTAAATTTGGATGTTCGCTTGAAGATTTAAATGGTCATAATGGATTTCAGCTCTGTGATATAACTCTATATAATATTTCATATGGGTATAAATCACTTCATCATAATATATGAATATACAAGATGGAATAGACTATATGAATGATACACAAAGTGCATGATAGATATTTCATCAACTACTATTCACAAAGCTGAACATAGGAATTAAAAGGTTTGCATGCATTGTTATATCTTTACAATGAATTTTGATAATAAAAGATACAAATTCTAAAACTGAAAAATAATTTCTTACTGTTTACATTAAAGCCAGTCTTTTTCACCAATTAACTATATAAAGTATTCACTAGAGGAATATTTTATGTATTTTTTCCTGTACAGAAAAGCTTCTCATACATAGATTTTATCTGAAAATTTGAGTGATATTAAAAATCTGTCTATTCAATTTTGACATCAAAAATGATTTAAGAAGGTGCTTATCATTTTAGAAGCCCAAAGTTTCCTATATTTGAATTAATACTACATATGACATAAATAATACTATATCAATACAGGTGCCAAGAGAAATATCCTCTATAAAACAATCATTTTCACATATCTTTATAAATATTGGAAATGATTATTACAATGGACACTAGATTCATGTGATATAATAATTATGTAGTAGAGAAAAACTGACTTTCACTATAAAACATGATTTTTAAGGCTAGCCATAATATTCTTTAGACTGATCCATTGATTTCACCTATTCATTCATTTAATGTCTATTAAGTGTTTTGAACATGTAAGAAAAACTGAAGAAATTTTTAGGAATGTGAAAAATGAATTTTATTTGCATCCTGCCTTCAAGTAACCAAATACAACTGTTAGAGATGAACGATCACCGTTTCCCTCTCTGAGGGTCTCTGATCTGTCATCCGTCTCTGGAATGTTTCCCTCTGTGTCTCTCACCTTCCTCCTCATCCTTTTCCATCACTTCAAATCTATCTTATCTGTCAGGCTGTATCTATGGATGTATTTATGTTTTTCTTTAGACCCATATAATTCAGAGAAGAATTTACTTACTATTCGGGACAGATAGTACAAACTTCATTTCAACATTAGCTAACTTAACACACAATATCAAAAATTTCATTTTTGTCTTACTATAAGACAATAGGTTTTTAGAAATGTGTTAACATGTAGCAGGTTGACGTTTAAACCTAGGCTATCATATGGGCATAGTATCTGTCTGTATATTTTTTTTTCAAACAGGAGAATTTGCTTGTATAGCCAAATATTGAAGGCAGCATTCAACATAAGCAACAAGCCACAGTTTATCATTGTAACAAGCTAGCACACATATTAACAATAAAGAGTGAGTTAAGGGCCAGGGATTTAGCTCAGTGGCATTGTGCCAGCCTCACAAGCATAAGGTCTTGAATTTTATCCTCAGTGCAAAACAAACAAAAAACATTTTAGAGAATTACTTAAAACCTGACTCCAAATGTAAAAATCGAAGTGGAGGGTATCATTGGACATGGTGACTCATGCCTGTAATTCCAGCTTTCAGGAATGCAGAGGCAGGATTGCTGTGAGTTTGAGCCTCACCTGAGCTCCACTGTGAGCTCAGGGTCAGCCTGAACTATGAAGTGAGACCCTGACTCAAAAACAAAACAAAACAACAACAACAGAAAAAAACTGAAAAACAAAGCAGAGGATATAAAAAGAGCTCATATGCACTCATGGAAAGACCCCCTTGCTCACTCTTATATACTTGGTACTTAAAACATGCTACCCACTTACCTTTCCTAGCACTTGCAGAGAGGTAAGTACTGTTACTCTCATGTTTAATACATGTAAATACTTTTGAAATGTTCAGCTCTTACAAATGCTGAAGGCAGCATGCAATGTAAGCAACAAGCCACAAAAAACGAATTCCTCCAGAGCTTGCCCTTATAAGCCATGTTTTATACCTCTCTTATAATGTACAGTCTTTTCAGAAATAAATACAAAAACTTACAAAAGCATAAAGCTATTGTTTTGATCTATATATTGTGGTAATTTATTTGATAAGCATCCCAAAAGGTAATGCTACGCTTACTTCAATACCACCTTTGATAGACAACTGTCTTAGGAATGTGATATCTGATAGCCATTTCCAAGTAATCATCTCACATAGATGTCAACATTACATCGTAGTTTTTCATATTCAGAAATTTCTTTTAAAAAGTAAATGTTCTCAAAGGGGAAATGAACTATAGACAAAGCTGCTTATTAGCTTTCCTTACTTAAATTTGGAGCAAAACTTTATACAGATTGAAGGTAAAATCAGTAGCACAGTATATTTTACATTTTTGTATTATTTATTTTGATATTTAAATGATTTCCCTTTAGAAAAATGTTCCATTTTAAAATTGAAAAATTTAAGTTTAGAAATGAAAAGCCAAATTTAAAAAATCAATTTTAGTACTAAGTTTTTTGTTGGTAAAAGTTTTCTTTAATAATGAAATAGATCTTTTGAGATTTTATTTCATCAACTTTTTCACCCTTATGGCAGAGTTAACTTTTTTAGTATTTGTTTTTTTCTTGATATTTCTGTAGTTTGGTACCATCAGCTTAATAATTTCAAGTACATGGTCTTCGTTTGCCATCTCCATTATTTTAGTAAAAATATTTGAAAAGACTCAGTACCTAATTGAAGGTGTGATGTACTGCACTGGAAATGAAGTTAGCTTTAAGGATCTTATTGTAATAATTGCTCTCAAAGAAAGAGACTATTATAAGGTATTTTTAATGTGATTTTAAAAAATCTCCCAGAAGTTGCTTAGTTTTTTTTTGTTTGATTTTATTTTTATGCTCTATTTCCTTATTAAATACTGCTATTTTTCTCATGCCTCCTATTTCTTTGTCAAATATTATAGGCAGGTAGTTAGATGGGTGAATTGATAGATGGGTGAATTTTCCTCCGTAGGAAAACCAGTCCAAAAGTATTGAAAGTTATACACATTATTTATTAATAAAAGTAGATATATATTTATGCCTAATGAGTCATTTATATTAAAATGACACAGATGGATAATACATTTGCTGTTTTTTGTTGATATCTGTTTTTGAATTAGAAAAACTTGTGTCCATCAAAATTAGTTTTAAAAAATCATGGCTTTTTTGCAAATAAGAGCTACATAGTTTCTTTATTTTGTTTTGTTATTTGGTTTTGGGTTTGTTTGTTTGTTTAATTCTTTTATTTTGTTTTGTTTCTGAAACAGGGTCTTGCTTTTGTAGTTCAAGCTGTCCCTGAGCTCACTATGTAGCCCAGGCAAGCTTCAAACTCACAACAATCCTCCTGCCTCTGCATCCTGAGTGCAGGCATTACAAGCATGAGCCACGACACCTGGCACTGTGGTATGTGGTACTGATTGCTGGTGGACGTGAGTCATCATGCCTGGCATTGTTGTATGTGGTTACTGAGAATGCAGCCCTGGACCTTGCACTTGCAAGGCAAGTGCTGGAACCACTGATCTAAATTTCTGGCCCTACATAGTGTTCTATTAAAAAAAAAAAATATATATATATATATAAAGTTTCAAGCTAACTTACTTTTTTTATTTTTCAGGTTATTGTTCATTCCTTTACTTCTTTAAGATAATATTGCACTTTTGAATTTCTATCCATTAGAAACACTGAAAATGTATCTGAGTATGAGAAAAAATTTCAGCCCAAAAGATTTAATAAATGCTTCACAAAATTCAGTAGCACCATTGATTCCTAATTAATAAATAAGTAATTTTCCTGACGGTTTCTTTTTTTTTTTTTTTTTTCTTTTTTGAGACAATCTTGCCATAAAGTTCAAGATGGTCTTGAACTCACTATGTAGCCGAAGCTGGCCTCAGACTTTGAGCAGTTCCCCTGCCTCAGTCCCCTTACTCCAGTGTGGGGATTACGGGAATATCCTGCCATACTTAGTCCTTAAATTATTTCTTAATGATCAAGGGAAAGTTCGGGTTTCTAAGGATGGGCAGTGTTTTGATATTAAGTAATTGAAACGAAATCCTTAAAGCTGAAGTCTGCATAGTACTCTTGTTGACAATCTGTGCCAGAGCTGGCGGTGGGAACATCATCAACTCAAAGGTCTCCAGTTGGTTGCTGGCTGTCATTCCCTTTGCCTGTGACTGTAACTCAGGACTTTTCTCCTCTCTAGAACTTGTTCCATTCAAATTCTTCCATATTTCTTATTTTATTAAATTAACTTTTAATTATTACTATTCTGCTCAATTCTCCCAATCACTTTTTATCCTCAAAAATTTAAACTTCTTCAATTATATTTAGCTAAAAAAACACTTCACAGTGGAATCCTTGATTGAAATCTGTTTTAAAATATCCATGATAGCCTGATAATAATAATGGTAATAATAATAATAACCTGGTTTCTTGTAATTAATTGCATTTTTATAACTAAACGATGTTCTTAAGGACTGCTTTCCCTGTTTTTAGAAAACTAGAGAACTACAGAAGCAAAAAGATAATTTTTTTATTTAATATTCTTCACTTATTTTTCCTTTAAATTGGCATTTGACCTTTGCTGTGGCTCCCTGATCAAAACAGGTGAATGGTAGTGTAAATGATTGGAGTCTTTTCATCCTCCCAGTGATAGAGACTGATTCTCATTTCTCCAAATCTCCCTACCTAATTATTTGGGCAGGGATTGAAATTTCACCATATTTTTAATAATATTCAGAACAAAAATAATTTAATCAGCTTTCTATACCGTATACTTTACCAAGAAGATGTTACAGAGGAAAGCTATAGTTGAGAAAAAGGGGAGGTCAGACTCTTGACCAACTGGGTAAGTGTAGAACCACCTATTTGGACCAGGAAGAGTGACTGATCTGGAGCACTAAGGGGCTGAGCCCGCACTTGACCTACAGTCTAACTTTCTCTGGGACTGTCCAGCACAGTAAAGAGGCTGGTGTATCTGTGTCCTCAATCTCTCATTCTGTGTTCTGTCCTGTACATGGATTCTAAACAACACTGGCTTTTTCAGCCACTCCATGCCTTCCTCAGACATGTTCCTCTGCAGACAACAGTGGTGTCTCTTCTATGTAAGAAAGAGTGAGGAGGTGAGACGAGCATCCATCCTCTTAGCAGTCATCTGCCAATATCTGGTAACAATTTTTAAAAGAAAGGCTGCTATAAACTCATTAATAATGAATTTGTCTTAGGAAGGAAACCAAAAATTATTGTCATATATGCAGACTAAGGAACCGTTGAATATTTAATGTCAAAAATCATTTACAAATTTTAAAGGCAGTACTGCTTTATAATTCATATGTGACATTAAAGAAATTCTGTTGTTTTGCCCAGACTTCCCATGGTTCTCGAGCCCTCTAAGCTGTTTTCAGGGTTATTCGTCAAATAGCATGTCTGTGTGAATGCCTCACACTCCTGGGCTGTCTTTGGCACAGTCAAAGTTCACCTGGCCTTACATTTTGCAGGTTAAAGTAGTTTCCAAACTGTGAGCAGCTTCAGTTTCTTTTTCTTATGAAACTTTGCAACCGTCCCACAGTTCACTTAACTTTGGAGGTTTCAGTGACATCTCTTTTGCTCATGTGTGAACATCTGCTTCCAGAATCCAGCAGCTGGTATCATGAAAACAGAGATTTTTATCACCCTCATTTTTGTTGCACATTGTAAAGCTTCTTAACAAGTGTTGAATGATTTACTATAGACTCAATGTAATTTTGAGAATCTCTAACTTTAAGAAGCACAGAGATGACTTTTACTAAACATTAAAATTAGAAATATTGGGAAATTATTTACCAGTGTCTGAGAGAGAACCCCATGTTGTGTTAGGATTATTGTTCCTCTAAAATATTCCAACATGACACTAGAATATTACTTTTCTTATAGATTGTGATGACAGTTATTTTATTTTTAAATAAATCATATAATGACAGTATAATTTGAATCTAATGCTATGCATATAAACTATGAAATTCAGAATAATTTTCAGCATTTGAATGAAAATAATTTTGTTAATTTTAAATAAGTCTAAAACTTTCCCTCAAAATGTTCTTTTACTTCACTTTATTAGCATACTAGAATCTTGAAAGTTTTCTATGTTTCTGAAGGACATCTTATAAAATATTAAGGTAAGAAGAAATGTTGAAATTTTATAGGCAAGAAAATGAGCAAGATTCATAGTTGTCCAGTTACTGGCAGAGGTAGTATTAGTTCCAGGTTCATATTTTTCAGTCTAGAGCTCTTTGTCTCCTAACCTGCCATTCCTGTAAGGCTCATGGGAGATTTCAACATCTCCAAGTTGGCAATCAATTATATACAACACATTTTGCTTGTTTATGAACCTAAAGATATAAGCCTCATTCATAATTCTGTAAGTAGAACAGAGATTCAAAATCACAATACAATGTATCATTCCACTTGTACCTACCCACCCTTTGCTGTTAGCGAGCAGTAGGATTCTACATGCTTTTTCT
This sequence comes from Petromus typicus, assembly GCA_004026965.1. Taxonomy (NCBI): domain Eukaryota; kingdom Metazoa; phylum Chordata; class Mammalia; order Rodentia; family Petromuridae; genus Petromus; species Petromus typicus. Next base: position 29,641 of record PVIR01003517.1, read on the forward strand.
AACTGTGAAAAGTATTTACACTTCTGACTTTTGGCCTTTGATGTCATAATGCTCTGGACAGTGATAGTTATGGAAGATAGTTTCATTCACATGTTTATCCCTTAATCTCTTAATAAATAACTATGTCAATGGATACAAAGATGAGTTCAGGTTCACACTGTCACAAGGGATTGTCATCTAACCTGTGAGGTCATGGCAGCAGACCCAGGAATGTCCACAAAACGGTGGAGCCATTAAACTGCAAGCTCACTCCAGAGTTAGGGACTGAAGATTTCTGGAGTAGAAGACATCCAAACAGATCCTTCTGTTCACTTGGCAAGTGAAGCTGGAGAAAGGAGAGCGGCAGGACACTCACGGAAGCACAGTGGAAATCAAGCAATGTGTGGCGAGTTGCTTGTAGGAGGAGAAAAGAGCGATGTGTGAGACTAGCGATGGCAGATGTGAGACTAAGGAGGTGGCTGGAAGCCCAGTGATGTGAAGCCTCGTAGAGAATTACTGGAAATATTCAGAAAGCAGCAGCTCAAATCTTCATTTTAAAGAGTTGATTTTTCTGACAGAGCTAAAGGAAACAGACATAATCAGGAGGCTGTGAAAATGGTCCTGCACAGGGAAAAATGAGGCTCAGAATATATGAAGTAGCAGGAAGGACCAAAGTAAAAGATTAAGATCTTATGGTTGTTATAATCAGTTGTTTGCTACTTAATATTGATTTGAGGATAAGGATTTCTAAATGGAAAAATAATTAGATATTCTAGCAAATGGAATATAGCTTGAATAATTTAGTGTATTAAATTTTTGTTGACATATATATGAAATAAGAGCTAAGGCTTTTCAGTGTTATTTTTCTCTAAATGATCCAAGTTTATTTTGCTGCTGGAAATAACTAGATAGCAAAGATCATTCCAGCTCTCATTCAGAGGACCTAACAAAATAATGGCAGCAGGAAATATAAAACAACTTCAGCTGTTTGAAGGAGACTCCAAAAGCAGTGAGGTCATAAAAGCCTTGATTTCTTTAACTATGAGTGGTTTCTGTAACTGTGAGGAGATAATACTTCAATTTGCTGATGTGGTAAAGACAGGACAAAGTCACTGCAGAGAGAATTCTTGGATCATGAGAAGAAGAGTTTAGATTTAGCTGTGCTAATTGGACATGGCTGAAGGACAGTATTATAAGAGGCAATTAGAGTTTGGCCATCGGAAAGGTCAGGACACATATATTTGGGAGCTATTGAAATAGAGTTATATTTAAATACAAGTAACTTGATGAGGGAAAATATGAGAAAGAAATAAAGAAGAACTAGGATGGAAACCAATACAAATCACTTTTAGAAACGGAGAATAGGAAAAGTTCAATCAATCAGAGAAAAGTACTCCATATACTGGACGTAAATCCCAAATCTGAGGACCTCTAAATGAGTTATTTGATGGAAACTGAGAGGTTTTAGATTTCCTTGTTAATGAAATACAACCACAAATGAAATCAATGTATTAGCTGAATAATATTCTTGTCTAAAAAGGATACTTTATTGATGGTATTTTCTGATCACAGACAATCTGAGAATACTTGTGAGCTGGGATCACCAGCATGACTCTAACTACTAACCTCACTATCTTGAAGAGACAAACGTCCACTTGGAACAATATGTTTTGAATTTTTAACTAATTCTATGTTTAACATCAATGATATAGATGGATCTATTTTAGATCTAAAATAGATGGATCTATTTTATGCTATCTTGAACAGAGTAACAAATATATATATATATATATATATATATATATATATATATAATAATCATTAGATTTTGGATTTATGCCAGGTACCCTTCCAAGTGGTAAAAATGGAGCAGTAAGTGCAGCAAACTTTCCTCCTCAAGTCGAGAGGGCAGTGTCCTTCCAAGCCCTCACAGGAACCATGAAAACAATTTTCAAGGAATTTGTAGTCAAGTCACAGAGAAAAAACATTAAACACATAATTTTTTAAAGCAGAAAATAATGTATTGCCATTTAGTGTTAAATAGAGACTCCTGAGGCTTTTAGAAAGAAGAGGAGGATACTGATACTTATTTAATAAAGATTTCATGAGATTAAATTTTGGTTAGGACTTAACAGAAGAACAAGGCTTTACTTTGTCAGAAAGCAGACACTGAGGAGCGAACACAATGATGAGATAGAGACAGTACTTAGAATGCTACGGGTAATGAGGAGGCTCATGTATTGAGAGGAGAATGAACAGAAAGGAGCTGAAAGCAGTGGTCAGTAAGGAAAGGGAGCGGGCAGAAAGCTTTAATGTCAGGGGGACAAAAATAGCCAGCGAGAAATGATGTTCATTCTTCAGAAAACTCCAGGAAATGAAGGCCAGGGAAAGCCTACACAATCTGACAGCCAGAAATCATCCTACGTTTCCCTGCTATGGGTTATCATGAAATAATGGAAAATGAAAAAGAAAATGTAAAAGTATACCATAGAACTATGGTCAGAAAGTAGAAAAAGAAAGCTTCCTGGCTCGTCACAAAGACTGGCAAATGATGGAAGTTAGAAATGGCAGTGACTAAGGAGGGTAGATTTATGGATTGAAAATGATCTGAATATTCAAATAATGAGCCCTATGATATAGTAGAACAGGCTTCTAAAAGAGTGAGATAAGAAAATATTTTAATGCCAGAAAAGTGACAGCGTTAAGTTTTAAGTAAAGTATATTGTCTGTAAAGAAAAGGACAAATAAATACATTTCAAAAGATAAACAGCAATGGAGAGACTTAAAAATAATAAGAATAATTACTTGAAACTCCAAATAGGTGTGATTTGCAATTTTTCTCTTAAAAGTGCACGGCAAAGCTCATCAGTCTTATCTTTCATATAAGCACTTTTATGAAAAATAACACTCACACGTGTGAGAAGCTTGAGGAGTTCTATCAGAAGGCTTATGTCTGTGAAAAACAGATGTGGTGATTATTTCATATGTATAATTACTAAAAAATAAGAAACAGCACTCCAATACATCAAATCAAATATATTGACATTCATTTACATTAATTCCTTCTCTATTTTGAATCCTACAGGTCACATGAGGTTTTGAAAGTTGATGATATGATATATAGACATAAAATTTTTTGAACGGGATACTTTTCAGAATTCATAATTTATCAGATATTAGAAAGATGATGTGATACTTCTACATGAACAATTAATATCCCTCTTAGTGGCGGTGGCAATATCCAAAATCAAATGTACTAACAATGTTGTAGGAATAGGCTGAATGTTCATACAAAACGGGATATCCTCTGCCAGTTCAAGTCATTTTTATCAGTTTTTCTTTTAAACTTATGAACCAGAAATATGTAGACAATTTGTACTAAATCTGCCATTCAAAAATACCTTTAATATGAGAAACTTTTACTTTGAGATGCCGAAACATAATCTTGGCACATTTTAATCAGAAAACAGGATCATTTTTGCTTTTGTTTTGATTTTGTGTTTGAGTCAGTGTCTTGTTCTGTAGTCCAGGCTGGCCTTGAACTCACAGTGATCTTCCTGCCTCAGCCTCCTGAGTACTGGAATTACAGGAATGCAAATATTTGTAATCCAAGAACAAATGTACCCCCTTTCTGATGCAGGGCCTATTTTTGAAAGAAAATATTTATATTTTATGGAAATTGATTTGTCTGCTCTAGATTGTGTTTTCTCTCTGAGGTTTTGAAATTCAATTGGAAGGATGAGAGTGTATTGTTTTGTCTTTAGGCTAAGTCATTTCCTCCCTAATTTTAATTGCTACTTTTCTTATAGTAGTCTTTATATAGACAGCTGACCTTTTACTCCTGCAAGCTAACAGTACTTTAAGATTTAAAGGGAGATGGTGGGAAATCTAGGAAGTTTAAACGTGTAAAGAATAACTTCATGACTTATGTAAGCATTACTTTATGTTGTACAACAACAGAATATAGATTGCTTACTTATGGAGTTATATTATGACAGTTATTCAAAGACAGGTCATATTACCATTAATTACCTGAGTAAGTTAAATTCAGTGTACAGTACTGAAGCATGCATGTATTACACTCTTTACCATCACAGTATTTAATCTTTCAGAATGTCAAACTTCTATTCATTTAACTGTAATTTCTTTCAGTAAATAGTACTATGATATGTATAAATAAAATTAATTCTACGGAGATATTAATAGATAATAACTTTGGAAGTTAGAGCTTTTAATAGGCCCTGAGAAGGGAGTAGGTTTAGCTAAAGAAAGGTAAATTGAACATTTGAAAATGAAATAATTATATCATCAAAAATTAGGGATGTAAAAATTCATAGCATACTGTAGTAATAGCAAATATATAGAAACATATATACATATTTGCAATATAGGGTGTAGGGCTATTATGGAAATAAATCAGAACAAAAGAACTTCAGGTCAGGTTGTGAAAGACTATGAATGACAAATCACAGAGTTTAAATATCATTCCATATGTTTTTGTTGTTGTTGTTTTGTTTTGTTTATTTTAAGAAAGACTATGTTCTGTGAGATTACATCAGCACGGTTTTGGTTATAAATAATCAATGAAGAATGGATGGGACAGCTGGAAAGGAAAAGGGCTCAGTGCCTAAACTGATCAGTCACTACATTTCAAAAGGGCTGCAGTGCGCTTAAGGCCTTCTAACATCTGCATGCCATAACGTCATGCAGTTTCATTACTGTGCCCTGGATATTTTCACTAGAATTACTCTGAGGAATGAACATAACTCAGAAAATGCATCACCACAAAAGGTATTTATTTGCTGGTGATGATGAAAGGTGATATTATCCTCTTGTTTTTCATTTACAGCAGTGATGCTACCTGTGCTTTAAGTACAATTTCCATGGAACCCTGAAAAGATTATAAAAATATGACAAACTATATGAACAAATAATAGAGAATTGAAAATACTAAAACAATGTTTTTTTTTTTTTTCCTAACATTTGCTGTGTGTTAAGCACTGCACTGAGTACTTTTAAATAGACTCTTTTCTCAGGCAGAATATACTGCTATTTTTTCTTTTCTCTATATAGAAATGCTAAGCATCAGGTAGCCGAAGCAGTTTCCTTCATTGTGACAGATGCAGCAGTTAGCTGACCCACGTCCTGTCTGTGGTCTTGCTCTTCTTGTGCCTTTTGCTTCTTTACAGTCTCCAATAATAATACACAAAGGATAGTTGGCAGGCAGTTTTATCAGTATTTCTAAACTGAAACTAGGATATGTTACTCTGGAAGGAGAAATGAATCTAACTTTTGATACCTACTTAGATTTTCAAATGTTGATTTAGTAACTCTTAAGAATTACTTGATAATTCTGGTTATTATTTACCATTACTATTTTTGCTTTATCAACTAGTACTGAAAAATTAATATTTTGAGTTTTTGTTTCATTTGTTTGCTTTTTGAAAAATGTATGTATATTACTGTCCTTTTCCCAGAGTAATCATTACAGAGGCTTCAGTTAACTCTAGATGACTTTTTTGAAAATGGAAAGATGACATTAAAATCCTCCATGTCAACACACTAGTATAATTTAATTCTATATTTCTCTAAAAATTGCTTTCATTTGTGAAGCTGAGTTTATTGCTAATCACGGGTCAAGACAGTATATAACAAATACAACTGGAAATGTGTGTTCTACCTTCCCATTCAGTACCTCTTCACTTTGTCAAAATGGTAATTCTGACAGCTGAGAGGAATAAATAAAATTATTTTTGTTCTGTTGATGTGGTATTTAAGTTCTAGCATTGCTGATGTGAGTACATCCACCATAGGCTATTCAGAAATATGTTATATAAGGAGATTTAATTTCACCTTCCAGATAATCTACATGTGCAACACATTCAAGTCCATCTGTATTCTTTCACGATTCTTGAAAGACTTGTCAAAGTTTTTCACAGTACAAATGGAATGAAAGAACCCTTAATTAAATTACATTCAACTCGCTTTTCTCTGTCCCCCAATTTCCATGACTATATCTACATTTCTGTCTCAAACTACTTAGTCAATTTCTTTTATATAATTTCACTATCTCTAAGTAGTTACTTTAGTTGGAAACAAAAGAACACTTTGTGTTTCCTCTCTCTAATTCCAATTGTTACTGTCTCCTCATTTTACTTGACTTTGTTTCCTTACCTTTAGCCTATTCAGCCGGCCCAGGTAACCTTCTTTTCTTTTCTTTTCTTTAAATTAATTTTCTTGATATATTTTATACATACAACATGATCACATTTAACATTGAAAACTTGTACTTGTGTATGACATCTCTTGATTCTCCTTTCTCCCCTCCCTACAGCACTCACCCTGTATACATAAGCTTTGTTTCCTTGGGTTTCCCTTTCCAGCCACAGCCCCAACTCTGGTGGTTTTAAACTGTTATCTAATCATCAGCCATTAGCAAGACAGAGATCTTCTTGAGATGCAAATTAGATCACTGCTGTCTGTAAATTAAAGCCCTAAAGTGACTTCCACAGAGCATTTGAAAAAAACACTTGATTTTATTTGTTTTACTGTGTGCTTTTATTTTTATTTTTAAATTGATTTTATTGGTACATTTTATATACACATTATAATCACATTTATTTCTGAGAATTTGTAGCAGTGCATGACACAACTTAATTTACATTTTTCCATTCCCCTGCCCCCTCACCACTCCACTTTCTATATACATAAGCTTTGTTTACTTTTTTTGAACCATCAAATCTTTTCTCTCCCTTCTTTACTCATCCTTGTATACCTTTTCCTTTTGAATACTTTTTTTTATGATTTCATAATAGCTGTCATATATTTTTCAAATGCACTTATATCATGGCTTATATACTTTTTGTGCCAATCTCGGTATCATTAAATTTCTAAGGAGGTCTTCTTTCAATTTTTTTTTTTTTTTTTTTTTTTTTTGACAGGATCTCTTTCTAGTTCAGGCTGGCCCTGAGCTCAGCCTCAAACTCATATCACAACAATCCTCCTGCCTCTACCTCCTAAGTCTGGGATTACAGGTGTGAGTCACCATACCTGGCACTATGGTATGTGGTACTGATTGCTTCTGGGGTGAGTGTCTACACCCAGGATTGGAAGTGGTTTCTGGGGATTGAGCCTGGCCCCTTGCATTTGCAAGAAGGTGCCTGAACCACTGAGCTAAATCCCCAGCCCTCCATTTTTTTGTTTGTTTGTTTGTTTGTTTCTCAATCACTACCTTTTCTTCTTCTCTTTCTCCTTCTTCTTATTTGACTTCTGCTGAAATCATTTGTACAAACTTGTCACCATAGTCATCTTCACATTCCATCCAGGAAACAAAAACATCCCTTATTATTCTTTACAATGTCTAATTTAAAGAGAGAAAGAGAGACAGACAGGCAGAGAGAGAGAGAGGGAAAGAGAGAGAGAGAGAGAGAACAGACAGTGAAGTGAAGAAAAAGAGAGAATATGCTGTAAAGTATTAATATGGAATGAGAATACTCTAGAGCCTTGAAGTCACTGAAAAGTATAGATGATCTTGATGTGATAAATGAAACTGAGACTTGCTTGCAACATATAAAATCCTGTCCAAAAATAAATAAATAAATAAATAAGGGGCCAGGAGTTAGCTCAGTGGTTCCAGTGCCTGCCTTGCAAGCACAGGGTCCTGAGTTCAATCCCAGGTAACCATATACAATGCCAGGCGTGATGGCTCACACCTGTGGTATATATATATATATATATATATATATATATATATATATATATATATATATATATATATATATATATATATATAAAGGAACAGTGTCGTAGAGTCCAGGGTTTCCTAGGTTTTATCTTTTTTTCGTACAGATGAAACTAGCCTGGCATTTCTGCATAAATTCTCCTTCCATAACCTAATGAGACTTTTAAAAATTCTAGTACGTAAAACCTCAGAAGTTAAGAGTAAATCTATTAGATTTCCTTGAAATGTAATGTTAACTTATATATGTTTGATTACTAAACATTTCTATTTTAAACATATATACATATATGCGTACATGCGATATGTGTGATTTTTAATATACATTAAAGTTTAAATGACAAAATCGTTAAAAATGTTTTTTTTTAATTTCACTTAATCTAAGTTCATCTGAATATCACTGTATTTTAAATGTTATAGTTGTGCCTCAAAATTACACCAGATTACTAAGGACTTGTCCTTCAAATTACAAAATGTATAATATATTGTAATATATTTTGACTTAAATTTATTAGCATAAGATTATTTAAATTTATTCTTTCTTTATTAACTTATTTTTTCTATGCCCATCAACAATATTTTATTAACCAGCATTTTTAAAATGCTGTATCAGGAGTAGTGTTACATACCTGTAATCTCAGAGCAGACAGTGAGAGTGAAGCAAGACAATAGTGAGTTCCGTGTCAACCTAAGGTCATAGTGAGTTTCAAATCTTCCTGGAGCATAGGGAGATCTTGAAAAAAAAAAAAAAAGGATGAAAGTAGCTTGACTGGGTAGTACACATTTGTGATCTAAACTATTCAGCAGGCTGAGGCAGAAATATCTCAAGTTTGACTTCACCCTGTATAATCTAGCTAGAACTTATCTCAAAATAAAATCAGTGAATGCAGCTCAGTGGCATCATACCTTTCTGCTAAGCACAAGATCCCAAGTTCAATCTCTAGTACTAGAAATAAAATAAAGTAAAATAAAATAAACTGAGTAAAAGAAAGAGCTTTTTAAAAGGCACAGAGCCCATAGCTTATATGCTGCTAGGGACATTGTATTATGACTTTGTGAACAGAGGTTGAGTATTGTACTTGATTAGTTTTAGAACTGTAGAGTTTCAGACGTAAATGTACATAGTTATTTCAGTGTTTGTTATTAACACATGACCATTTCTTTTGAAAATGTGATGCAAGCATTAGTGTTGTCAGTGCTTGAGTGGATTGCAATTATTTCCCTCAGATATAGTCTGTTTTTCTCTGATGTCAGTTCAATAATGTCAAACTACTCAAATTTACTTTTATAATACAAGATAGTCTTTAATTCTACCTCAAGGAGAATTTATCTGCCTCATAAATATCTTTAAAAAGAGATCAGATTTTTATTTGCTTTGATTCAACATCATACTGAAATTCAAATCAAGTCAATAGTATATTATCATAGAAATCCTTACTGCAATCTTCAAAGATGAATAGATATGATAGACAGTAATTAATATGTTATTTATAATTCATTTCTAATTTATTTGTAGGAGACTAGAAGTAGTTTGTTTCCTTAGTACTATAAGTGTGCCTTTATGATTACTTCTACATTCAATGCAGTATCTATTAAAATACTGAAAGAGATGAGAATCTGTGTGATAATTGAAGGGAGAATGAAGCACTCCTGACTCTTCAAATGGTTCACATTCTCTGCTCCCTTCTCCAGCACAGTTATCAGTGATGCAAGTTACTTGTGTCAGACACCGTATGAGGCACGAAGGGAGGAAATTATGTCCCTCAAATTCAATTCCTTTTTCTTGCTGCCTCTTTTATCCTACTAGACGATCTATTCAAAGCAGTTTGAAAATATCTCATTGAATGTTGTATAAGTAACACCTACCAGTGTGTAATGACTTTAGATCTAACATTGAGAATGTCAGCAAATGTGTGATTTCACTACACATTCTGGATAGAGTGAAACTGCATCTCATCTGCAGATGAGGGACTATAGGATGTAACTTTATACTTTATGAATTAAAAATTGAGAAACAAAATCCTCTAACAACAAAGACTATCAGGTGATAAGTAACAATATGTAAATAAAATAATAATTAAAGTTAATATATAATAAGAAATTAATACTAGTTCATTACTTAGGCTGAATGTGCCATATGAATGTCAAATGTTATTTCTATAGTCAAGTAGATGTGAGGAACTTGTAATTTTTGATAGTATCTGCTCAATTTAAAAGTAGCTTAAAGACAAGTGTTTATGTAAAACATTAGTAATATTAGTAGCAGAAAAAAAAGCACAAAGCCAATTGTGCAAAACCTTGGATGTTAACCTGAGGACTCAGCATTTTTAATGACCATCATGAAACCTCTGAAAATGTGCAGTGAGAGATAACAAAATTAATACAACTATTTAAGAAAAATTTTCTGTGAGTGCACAAATGTATTATTACAGAGAGGAAAAGGGACATCAAAGTGGCTTTACAAGTCAGGAAACCCCTCGCAAAGTGATACATACTAGGACTTAGGTGGTCAGTGGAATGAACAGAAAAATAAAGATTTGAGGTTGTTACAAATACGAACAATATTGGAAACCTTCTTGAGTATGAGTCTATAGGAGAAGCAAAGCTGGATCATTTTGAAAAGAAGGTTGAGGCATAGTAAAATGAACTTAAATGAACTTAGTAAAATGAACTTATGAACTTAAATCTACAGTTGCTGATGGTACCAGGCAAGGCAGAAGACACCTGTGTTTCCAGCCCTATCATGTTTAATCACTTCTTTTCAGAATGTTCAATGATTAAATAGCTTGACACATTAGAGCATCTACCAGAAATTCCTCAGAATTCCTTAGAAAATTCCTTAGAAATGTCAATGCATTCTGCTGCACAGATTTGTTTTGCTATGATGATTTTGTTTTTATTTGAAATATTAGCATTTTCTCATGAACATTTAGTGATCTGTATCCTCTTAACACACAAACTCAGAGTTAGAAGCAGAATAAAGAATTTTCTAGCTGCTAGATCTTCAATTAATCTGAAAGATCTAATTGGTATTCCAAAGAAGCTGAGGATTAAAATAGTCTACATTGAAACATTTATGTCACTCCAAATTCATTTAATTCAATGACATTTTAACTTGTCTGTTTCCATTTCATTCTTACTTAAATTTTTACTATTATTAAAAATATTTTTTATATTTCATACATCAAAATTGGAAAATAAATTCCCTATGACTTTAAGAAAAGGATCCATCGTGATGTGAGAGCTGAGGAGTATTCTTGGAGGTGGGGAGCTCTCTCCTTGATATCAGTAGAACTTTCAGGAATGTATCTGTAGATATATTTGACAAGGAACTATTCAATAAAATGAACTACCAACTAGACTCATATTTGCATTGCATAGTTGACTAGAAATATTCTTTTGGATTTTTAAAATTGGTCTTTAACACAAAGTTGTACATGATTGTGGAGTACCACGAGAAGTTTTAATACCTCTCCATAGTGTCCCAACTGAATTAAGCATTTCTACCTCCTCAAATAGTCATCATATTTTTGAGGAGCAACATTCAAAATCACTCATCATTTCTTTGAAATATATTGTATAATTATCTAAACACCCTACTATGCAACTGAACACCAGAACTTATTTCTCCTAGCTAACTGTAACTTAGTATCTGGTTATCCCCCATCTATGGGACTTTGATATCTGCAACATAACTTATTTCCCAGTTAGAGCAAAAAAAAAAAAAATGGCATTATTCAGTTAAACTTATAACACCATCCTCTGTAGTCTGATGTAAATTTCATTAATTTCTAATGTGAAAATAAAATATAAAAACTGTTGTTGAAAATATCTGTTGTTTCCAAGGAAAACTACAGCAATATAAAAATAATAACAGTGAGATGCTTCAGAGTCAGTGCTTCTGGCAAATATTCTTAGGACTTATTTTATGTCATGGTTTCAGTCCACAACTGACTGGTTTCATTGTCATGGGTCTAGAGTGAGCTTATCTTTGTTATGGAAGGGCAGAGTCAAGCAAAGCAACTCACTTCCTGGGAGCCAGAAATCAGAGCACGGCAACAGCCCCAGTGAGAGCTACACATTCTGAGGGTTTTTCTCAGTATTCACCTCCAAAAGGGCACCATCTCCTACCAAAATGTTCAGTGAACCCATCTGCTGACAAGCACGGTGCCCTCATGATCCAACACCCTTCAGAAGTCTCTTAGTTCAGTCAAATTGAGAGTTACGATTAAGGGCACAGTATGAAATTTTACCTATCCCGCCTTTCCAACTCTCAGTCCCATTCTCTCTAAGCATTGTTTTACTCTTTGTTAAAGAGGTCATTTTCATTAAAAACAAAACACACAAACAAACAAACAAACAAAACCTCTACAATTGCATTATCAAAAGAGTAGCTATATAGTAGTTTTCTGGAAAACAAAGTGCAAAAGAAAATTAAGATACTTATATGCATTATTGACCCTTACCATGTTTTAATTTGTCGTGTTCAGTTCAGTATATTATATTATCACAATTAAAAAGGGTTAAAGTAGCATGAATTGGGCTACCAATTTCATCAGAAATATCTGAAATGAATCATAGAATCTTTGTCCTCATGAAAGGGCAGATAACATAGGCTCCGTGATGGAATATTTTTGCATTAGGCCACAGAGCCAGGGCTCAAAGCAGAGCCCAGTGAGGAACGTCTTTAGTGGAGCTAGAAAAGTTCTCACACCTGACAGACTTCCTTCCTCTTCATCAGGCGCAAATAGTTCCAGGACTCCTCGAATCCTCTGCAAGTATTTAACCCCCATAAACTGTACAGAGACACTGCTAATTTAAATGACTCTGGGTACAGTGAAGTGCAAACATCTTGGGAAGTTTGTCCACGGTGAAAAAGAATAATAACGTTCTTCTCTAAAATTTTTAGAAATCTTGGCTTTTATATTTGACTAATTATAAAGTTAAGACACTTAAACTTAGGGCATGTCTTTTTCATATGTCTAATAAAATTCACCTTTCAGCACTAATCAACACATACTAATGTGATTTATTTTGTCAATAAAATAGTAGGTTAATGACTACTTTTATAAAGGCAGGCCATTTTTTTTTAAATACCTAGGAATATTAAAACGTTAGAGTTTCATAGTCCAAGGCCAGGGATTTAAATCGGTAGTTCCGGTGCCTGCCTTGCAAGTGCAAGGGCCCATTAACCACACACAATGTAGGACGTGGAGACTCAGGACAATCAGCAATTGGTACCACATATCACAGTGCCAGGCATGGTGGCTCACATCTGTAATCCTAGCAATCAGAAGGCAGAGTCAGGAGGAATGCTGTGAGTTCAAGGCCGACCTCAGGGCCAGCCTGAACTACAAAGCAAGACCCTGTCTCAAAGAAAAGAAAGAAAAAAATAAATTTACAAAGTTCAGAAGAGTTGTTTTGAGGGGATGAATGTGAGGTAGGAAATAGTGTCATTCAGGGAAAGGAAAACATTGAAAATGACTATGGATTACCTTATTAATTAGGCCAGCTAACTTTTTTTTTTTTTAAGATTCACCCAGGTGAGGTTTCCTCACAATATAATCCTAAACTTTTGTGAAAATTTTAGACACTAAAAAACTCTAGACATTTGTAGATACATTTATTTCCACAACACACAGATGTATATACAAATATAACAATAGTTTATGTTTATTTTGTATACCTAGACAGCATATTTTTCTGCATTTACAGAGTCACTAGAAATATACTATTTGTCCTTTTTAACTTTAATACTATATATTGAGTAAATCCCTGATTTCTAAGTCTCCTTAAGACCATCAGTCTCATTCAATTTAATATTCAAAGATGTAGAGCAGTTCTTAAATGATGCATGACTTTATTTTAGTTAAAAAGTACATATATACTTGCTTTTATAAATAAAGGACTATTCTAATTGCATCTGTTAATAATATACTGTTAAAGATACATCTTACAATAACATGTCTAATTATTTCCTGAAGATTTGATACTAGGAACAAAATTACTGTTTCAAAGAATATTTTAAAAACTCAATAAAAACTGTCACTCTTAGAAAATTAAAATAAAATTAACAAGCTAGAAAAATATTCTATATTCTTCAAAATTTCCGCATGCAAAAGCAGCCAATTATAAGAGAAGAAAATATTAATATAATTAGTTGTTGATGTTTAATTAAATTTCAGAAATCATGTATAAAATTAATGATTTTAATGTTTAGATCATCACCCTAGCCACAGAAAGGGGATATTTATTATAGCATTTCCATTATTTAGAGAAAAGTGTTTTCATAAATTACTTGTAAGAATTACTATAATGTTTTATTGCAATGAAAAGCTTAAAGGATTTTATTCAAAGGTCTTTTATTTAATTTAAATGTAAACATTAATAATGTGAAAGCTTAGTGTTTAGATACACTAAATTTAAAAACTTATAATATTCACCAATGAATATACTTTGCTTTATCATATTATGCTTTTGAAACTAAATATGAAAAATGAAATCAAGCAAAATCATGATGTTTTAGTAAATGAAATAATACATTTAAGTTACAGCTGTGATCAGAGACTATTATACATTAATAAAACCAAAAATACTCAGACTGCAAAAATAATACAAAGACTGATTATATATATATAGTATCATTTATATATGTGATGTAACTCCTATACCATTTCTATTTTTATAATAATCTAATCATACTGTACTAAGTATATTACGCCATACTCTTTGCTCTTCAGTTGACAGTACAACTGTATAATATTTAAAAATGGTATCCCTTAGGGTGGGGATATAGCTCAGTGATTCTGGCACCTGTCTTGCAAGCGCAAGGGCCCAAGTTCAGTCCCCTGTAACCACATACAATACTGGGCGTGGAGACTCACGCCCAGCAGCAATCAGTAGCATATACCACAGTGCCGGGCATGGTGGCTCATGCCTGTAATCCCAGCACTCGGGAGGCAGAGGAAAGAGGATTGCTATGATGTGAGTTGTGGTAAAAATCACAACCTTAGAAAAGTGTCTGCAATATACTTTCTCCTTTCTATTCTTACTCACTTGAAGTCTAAAAAATTCATAATTCTTTCATGAGAACTTGCAAGCTTGTATTTAAAAGTGTTTCCCCAAATCAAACATGAAGTAAATATGATCAAATATTTAATTATTTAACCAAAATTCTATTATTTAGTGAAAACAAACAAGGAAAATGAAACAAACTGTTCATGTAAATTGAGGTACATTTACTCATAACTATTTTTACAACACTTAGGGCATTTAGCAGGATGATAATATGTAATTTACTCTCAAATATAGCTAATTTTTGAAGATGAAATAGGGCACTGTGAACATTCTCACTGGGATAGCTCTCTCAGGGAAAATGTAAACATATAGTCAGTTTGAGACAGAGAGACTTTTCAAGAATGAAAAGTAACTGTGTGGAAAAATCAAAACCTAAGTACAAAGGAGAAATAAAATATGAGAGGGGAAAATAAATATTGCTCTGTTTGTGTGCTTCTTTTATATTAAAGTTTTTAACATTTTCATTTTTAAAATGCGTGAATTCAAGCTCTTTTTATTTATATATTTTATATGTGTATACATCAATTAAAAATTCAAAATCTTTATGTGTAGCTGTATATACATTTTTTATTGAGTATCTACAAGTAGCAATGAGTAAAGGGGAATTCATAAGAAAAAGTCATTTAAAATTTAATTCACAAATGAAATTGCATAACCAAAATAATTCGTTATGAAAATGAAGGTATGTACTTATCTACTTTGACTTTGACTAGTTAATATGCATACTGTATTACAGCAACTGATAAAGGTACTTTATTTTTGAATGAAAGGCAAAACTATGTTTGAGTGCATGTTAGATTGTGCCTTTCATTTGGAAAGTATAGTTGAGCTTATTAAATTTTAATACAAGTAAATCAATTTAAGGTGACTTATGGTTTAATAAATGTCAGTGAGAACAGGAAGTTAAAAGGCTTATAAAATTCACGAAGATAATTTTAACTTGATAATGTTTCATGGTGCAAGCTGATAACATTTTTTCTATTTCTTTTCATCCTCTGTTTTCTGGCTTTCAGATACTGCTATTTAGCATTTTCATGCTTTGAATAACAGTTCTATGCTTATTACTAAATTGTCTGCAATTTTATGGAGAAATAAATAAGAAATTCTCAATTTCTCAGCCATGTACAGGGAGCATACTGTTAATTTTCATTTGTTCCTATCAGTGGAAGGCTACTTTGGCTAAACTCTTAGTTTGCCAAGTTAATTATATCTGTGTTAATTTACATTTTTATATTATAATATGTTTCGAGGTTAACGAGGCCGACATTTAGCAATTTTATTCACATTGAAATAAGACTTTTAAAGCTTTTGTATTAAAATGAGTTAAGATACACCATAAAAGTAGTTCAGCTATTTCTGAAGTAATTTAAATGTTTTAATATATAAAAGCTACATTTGGGAAATTCAAAATGTTATATGCATTTCATATTCTTTTAATGGAAAATATCTCTTAAAGTCACAGAATGAAAAGGCACAATATCAAATAAACTATTAGAATTCAAAACAAATCAGAAAACACATATAAGCTTGTATTTTAACATTCTTTTCAGATTAAGTATTACTCTTTCATACTTTTCTCTGGACTCCTTTAAAAGACTTCTATGGGGGAAAGTTTGCTTAGTTTTCCAAGCTTAGATTATAATCAGTATATGCATTTTCAAAACTACCACTTCAATCAAAAACACTTTCCACGATCATGTGCACATATAATAGTGTGGCACTATGGTGACCTACATAATAAAATATGGAATTTGTATATATGTGAGTTTTATTATCTAATTATTTTGAGTCCATGTATCTCATAACAATATAGATATACTTGTAGGACGATTAAAGATTTCTTTAATTCAGGAGATAATGAAACTGAACATTCTCAGCTTTCTCATAGCCAAAAAGAGAAAGTTATATCACAGCTTCGTGTGGAGCTTACCGTTCCAGTCTGTCTCATGGGATCACCCATCAGTAACACTTCCTCCTGCACATATTTCCAGACTCCAAATGCCAAGAACATCAGTGTTTATGGATATAGTAACAACTGCAAGTCAGTATTTATTAAACATCAGTATGATAACCCCTTGTGAACTGAAATGGTATCTGAAGTGAAAACAAAACAAAACAAACAAAACCCCTTATATGCTCAATTAAATTCATAGGTATAATAAGGATTGAGAGCCCAAAATACTTAAACTAAATTATTTATCAAATTACAAGAGTCATATTTATTAGAATAGTTCATTACTTTTTCATACTTTATTTTTAACATTTTAACCTATTACTACAGAAATTACAGGTAACTCACAGTGGATGGAGATGTGTTGTTTCTGTAATATTTGACATGAGTTAATAAAATCAAACTACCATTATTTGCCTTTTATTATTTTAAATATTCTGATAGGAAGGACAAAAAATGAAATCATGACTGCTTTGTGTTAACTTTTCAGTTATGCATTTCTAGTAAAATGGTTCAACTAGTTACAAAACAATTTTTCCAGTCAAATAATCATTTTTAATTACGTAGCGCTTGCCATTTTTTCTTATGTTCATAGTCTGTTATTGGCTTTTGGAAGTATGTTTAGTTTTAGGGGAAAAAAATCCACAAATTTTTGTAAGGTTTGATTTTTCTTAAGTTTCATAAACTAGTAATAGTGTCATCCTTCTATATAAATAACAATTCATATTATAGTTTCAGAGACCAAAGGCAAAGTAGTGCTAAAGATACTTCCAATTTTAAATTATAGGTGATCTACAGTATAAGAGGTTATATTGCAATGCTTAGTGAAATTTTGTTTGTTTGTTTTTTAGATAAACCACATAAAGAGAGAGAAATCTAAAAACAAAAACAGGAGCAACCACCACCACACACACACACACACACACACACACACACACACACACACACGTATAAATAAACTTTTTTTTTAATCACAGGGCACTGTTATGTTGCTCAGCCTGGTCCAAATTTTTGGGAAGAAACCATCCTCCTATCTGATCTTCCTAAGCAGCTAAGACTATAGACATGTGAAACCACACTTACCCTTGGGTTTTTCCATTTCTGTGTTGATTGAGTGAGGAGAAAAATGAAATCAGCCCAAACTTGGTGTGACAAAAATTAAGCATCGACTCAGCTGTCAAGATGTGAAAGCTAGAAGTAGGTGTATAAGTCTTATGCTGTTTTCTCGCCAAAATTTACTTGAATTGTCCAGTGATAAAGGGTTATCTTTGCTCTTTTTGCAAATTGTTATGAAACATAGATAATATCTTTAAGCACAGAGAAACAAACCTAGGGACTTGTGCATAAACTCTCTACCACTGAGCTATACCCCTTGTGCTTTGCTTTCTTTCTTATTTTACTGGTGCATATCAGTAATATAAAATAGTGAAACATGTTTTGCTGCATGTGTGTAGCATATTGGTATTGTTTTCAGAACTCTAACTCATCTTTTTCCTTCCCTTCCTCTGCCCTCTGATCTGCTTTCCAATTTCTAAAATTCTATCTTTTAGTTTTTTTATCATTGCTACTTTATTTTTTTATTTAGTTATTTTTAGATTGTCTACATAAGAAAAACATCTCATATTTACAGTTTGAGACTTGTTTATTTTGCTTAACATTATGTCTCCAGTTCTATTCATTTTCTCCAGGTTACATAATTACATTCTTCTTAATGACTAAATAATGTTTCATTGTGTATTTATACTGTGTGTTCTTTAGCCACTCATTTGTTGAGTGTAGAATTCTTTTTGCAACTTAGTTCTTGTGAATCGTGCTAATATAAAGATGGGCATGCATGGATTATTACATTATAATGTTTTTAATTCTTTTAGTTATAAACCAAGGAGTGGTTGAGCTAGACCACTTGGTACATCTGTTATACCAACATTATTTTATGTAAAACTGTCAGAGATACCGTATATGCCCTTTAAATAGTATTTGCTAGGATCCCGTGAGTAAAAGTATGAAAATTTTTGAAAATGAAGCACTTTCTTTGCATTTTTATACACATATTTCCACTATGAAAGTGCATGCTCAAAGAAGTGCTAGGAAACACTTGTTAATTTAAAAGTTAAAAAGAAAACTCTAACCTTTAAGTTGCAGTCCTGAATTCATGCATTGTGAAACAAACTTACCATTAGTTTTAATCTCTAAAATAAACTATGCAATGAAACATTTTATCTCTTATTTACTCTTTCCCAAAGTGAAGTCCTTTCTCTTGAGGCCAGCATTTCCTTATTTTACAAATTTAAACTTTTGGAGGATTCATTGTGCTGCAAACTGCAAAAAGCCAGGTACAGTGCATAGTAATATAATTGTTCCATTTAACAGTCTATTTTCCCCGTCCTTAGAGAGAGCCGATGTAGGCCACTGCCAGATGTATCATTCTAGAGAATATTAATCAAGGATCGGAACCAGGATGACAACTCCTGTGTGTCCGAAGAGCTGGGTCAGGATGTTTCTATAATTTCCTCAGGAGAAGTAAGAAGATATTGGCCTTTTGTGCTATATAAACTCTAGTGTTTCATATTTTATTAAACACTTGATTGCTGCTTAATGTATCTGCTAAATAGGACACAATTGTTATAGTAAGTGAAAATTTCAACTATTCAAATGAATAGAATTTTAAAAAACTTTTTCACCACGTGAAGTAACAAAAATCAATTATAATTTTCTTTAAAAATTTTTAAAATCCAATTTAAGTGCATGGAGAAGATTAAGCTATCTTTTTTCTGTGACACAGTATATACTATAAAACAAAAACTTTAAAGTTGTTGATAATTTACAAGTAAAAATTAATTTTCTTGAGTACGAACACCATCATTTTAAGTTTCTATATAAATTATTTTCTTTCTTTAAATTAATTCCATGAGATGACTGCATTCAGAGTTTTTATGCAAATACACTCAAGGAAAAATAACTTTTCATGTAAAGTAAATGAATGAAGAAAAGAAGGAAAGAAGTATGGAAAATATAAAACCAGGAGCAAAAAAAGGAGAAAGGACGTAAAGGAAGAAGGAAAGGATCATTTTTTTAGAAGTAAATTATGTTCTTAGTGAAAAAATTTACTCCATTACTTTAAAGGAAATCAATCTTTAATAACCTAGCAATTATAGAAAATTATAAAAATATACAAATTTTTTAGAAAGTCTTAGTTTTTCTTAAGAAACATTAATCTTGTTAGTAAATTAGGGCAAAGTTAAGCTTTATGGACCAATACAAACCAAATTAAGCTTTGTGGACCAAACATACATTTATTTCCAATATTTACCTTGTCTATTTAGAAGCAAGTTATTTCCATATATCACTGATGTTTTCACTGATTAAAACCTGGTAATTTAGATGCTGTTCTCATATTAGTAAACAATAGATTATAGTTCAGTGCACATTATTGGTAACTTAAAGTCTCTCTTTGCCCAATGTGTTTTGTGGTACACAAAGCAGACATCAGTGCAGAAAACTTGTATTCTGGTTAATTTTGTCAGATACTGATGCATAGCAAGACCCTTTAAGTCTTTAGATTTATGGATCCTCTTATAACCAGAGCTACAAGAAATTGCTCCCTTTTCTGAGACAAATTTCATCTATTGATATGCAGGATCAAAATACGAGAGCTCTATACTTTTATGCAAATAATATTATAATAGTTCTTAGAATAATAACTACTTTGGTTTTCTAAACTAAAAATTTGTTGAAAATACTATCTTGATTCTAGAAGACAATAAATTTTGCAAATTTTATAATAAACTTTTTAACTTAGCCAAATTCTTCTGATTTATAAGAATTCATGAAAATAGATTTATAATTATACATAAATTACTGGCATTTGAGCTCTAACAGTACAATAAAACCCATATTAATAAAACAGAGTAACATAATAAAATATTAGAATATTGACAAAAATTACTATGCTATTTGCAATGGAAATACAGATAATTTTTGTTAATAAAATTTTATTGAGACAAATAACTAAAGATTTAGAACTCCTGGAATCATTTAATTATAACTAATCATAAACTGTGTCTAGTGAAATATACTAGACATTACAAAGTATTTATAGTGAAATGAAACAAATTCATCATTTATACTGTGTAAAAGATGCTAGTGATTCTTTTTTAAAGAAGATAATATTTTTCATATCAGCAGTAGAGATGGAAAAATATTATACGTTGAAGTGTGTAGTGAAGAATTTTTTTTTCTTCACAATTTCAGGCAAAATGCCAAGGATTTTCTAAGTAGAAGTTGTCAAATACACAGGTTAGCCATGTTTTTATCTATGTAAATTCTACCCTCATCCACAGTTAACGAACACTCAAAAAACTAATGTACCAATAAAGATTAAAAAAAATAAAAAAACCCAAAAAAAACTTATAATTGCCCACTTAGTATGTTTTAAATTATGCTTACATTTTTAAAATGTGTAAGTAGATTTAAAGAAATGATGAGGAAATTCTTCTTCTGAGTAGAATCATTCCTTTCCTTAAGTTAGGGGTTTCTTTTATGAGAGCTATTGTCTATTCCTTGAGGAGTATGCTTTTTTTTTTTTTTTTTTTTTTTTTTTTTTTTTTTTTTTTTTTTTTTTTTTTTTTTTTTTTTTTTTTTTTTTTTTTTTTTTTTTTTTTTTTTTTTTTTTTCATTTCCCTCTCTTCACTGAATTTCATGAGATTCTTTCCATTAGGTGAAAAACATTATAAATTCAGGCTGGCTTTTCACTTTTTTCTAGATGCTCATGGGGTATGAAGTAGTTTACCTTTGTTCACAAAAATATATGACATTTATACACTTAGACATTTTGTAGAGCAAGGATTTAGCAATTTTTGCATGATCATTCTGTCCTAGAAGTCTAAGAGGATTTTCTTTTTCCTTGAAGAAATAGTACAAGATTTGCTAAAGGTACTCTTTTAGATTTATTTTAATATGTTTAATATATAATGAATGTAACTGATGATAATGCAGTAAAATTGAAAAATAAATAAAATAGGCAAAATGAATTTAGGTAACCATCTGGGTTTTTGTTGTTGTTGTTGTTGTTGTTGTTTTTTAGGTTTTTTTGAGAGAGGGTCTCGCTTTGTAGTTCAGGCTGGCCCTGAGCTCAGTCAAACTCACATCATAGCAATCCTCCTGCCTCTGCCTCCTGAGTGCTGGGATTACAGGTGTGAGCCACCACTCCTTGCACTGTGGTATGTGGTACTGATTGCTGCTAGGTGTGAGTCTCCACATCCAGCATTGTATGTAGTCAACCAGGATTGAACCCGGGTCCTTGTGCTTGCAAGACAGGCGCCGGAACCACTGAGCCAAATCCCCGGACCATCATCTGTTTTTTGTTTGTTTGTTTGTTTATTTGTTTTTATATCCAACATGAATCACACTGTGCCATGCTACTGATTACTCAGCTTCCAAAAGTTAACTACCTGAAGTTAATAATGAATCATGTTAAAAAATCATACCACCTGAAAAAGAATGATAGTTTTTATGTATTCAATATATCATTGAAAGTCAAATGTTGTAAATTAAAAATAAAATAAAATATAATACAGTCTATATACTTAACCATTTACAGTAAAAAACAAATGTGGTGCTTGACAAAAGGTTTGAAATAGATCAAGAGCAATGAACATAATTGAACACTTTTCTATTGAGTCCTGAATATTAGAATAAATTTAAATCTCCCTTATTGTGTGAAATATAGTTAATGATAACTGCACTTTCAGTTTTTATTATCCTTTTAAATATATAAGAACATACTTTATTATCGCAGATACTCTTTGCTTGTTTACATAGATAACTTTATCACACAATAAACATGTAGCAGCAGTGAATGTTCAGAGCCCTGATAAAGCATAGAGAGTATGTTGTAGTGTAACTTCATATATAGAGCTTTTATCAAATAAGACTACCTTGACTAGCAGTTTTTGTTGTCATAGATTTCTAAAATTTTCCTATAAATTATACTGATTTCATGTGCACATATGAAAATGGAGAAAATATGCATAAAAGGAGGCACTGGATATAAAGAGAATATTTTTGCTTTTTACCATAATAGTTCAAGATCTTTCCTTTACATGCTTCTTTTTAAGTATTGTTTCTAGAAAATATTTGTAAAAATAAAGTTTTCTTGTTAACACACTGGGACAATTGCAGCTAGGAAACAAGTCATGCAAAAATTCAGTTTCAAATAAAATCAGAACTTAAATCTTAGCTTTCAGTAGATTATAAAAAAACGTGTTGAATTTTTTGTCATTATCTTCTTGGAAAACAGATCAGTTATAAAGTTGGAACAAGTTTTATTTTTTTTGTGTGTTCATGAAAAACACTAAATAAGATTGCAATTTTTACAATTTTAATTACTAATTTTGCATACTATTTAATAAATCTAATTGACCCAGTACATAAATACTTTCTCAAAAATATTCCAACACATTGCCTCTCACTCTGTAGCAGATTCTTGTGTTATAGAGATAAGAATATCAGAGATGCTGTTCTGTAGAATGACCTTGCATTACTGCTGAAGATAGATTTTGGAGTTAAACAATTTAAATGAGCAGTCACCTTTACATTATATGTCATATCCTTAAGAGGAAATTACAAAAAAAGATGAATTTTAGTCTATATTAAAAAATCAAGATAACATACCCACAAATTATTCCATGTCAAAAAATTGAAAGAAAAAATAGAAGTAATGAGAACAGCCTTGACAACTTTCCTCACTCTGGTTCAGTTATATGTAAACTGAGCTTCATTCTGAAAATGATTTAAGACACAGGTCTGAAGTATTAGAGAAATAGCAGTTTTATTCAACTATCCATTGCCAGTATCTTTCAGTATGCTATGTAATAAAGCTGCAGTACATGTGAAATGCTTTGGATTGTGTCACTGTCAGACCTGTGCTTTCTCTTGTAGGCTCTGATGTTGTGTCACTAGTGATACTAGAAAGTTTATGTTTAGTTACAGTTCATTAATTTGTTATTTTAAAGTTTCTGAATTTATGAGTAGTATAATTTACACCTGTGTTTCTTCTTCCAAAAATTAGGAAAAAAAATTTTGCTGTTTCTGTTAATTTCTTGAGTTTTTAAGAACCTATTCACTTTGCTTTGTTCATAGTTTTGTTTTGTTTTGTTTTCTTGGTTTTTTGTTTGTTTGTTTGAGACAGGGTCCCACTTGTAGTTCAGGCTGGTGCTGAGCTCACTATGTAGCTCAGGAGAGCTTGAAACTCACAGCAACCCTCCTGCCTTTGCCTCTTGAGTACTGGGATTAAAGGTATGAGCCACCATGCCCAGCACTGTGGTATGTGGTGCTTTCTGGTGGGTGAGTCACCAAGTCCAATATTGTTGTATGAGGTTACCAGGGATCAAACCTTGGCCGTTGAGCTTGCAAGACAGGCACCAAAACCACTGAGCTAAATCCCTAGCCTGTGTTAATTGTTTTAATTATTAATCTCTCCTTCTTTGATTATTTAGCTAATGCCACAAGAATCCTGTCATGAAATTTGCACATTATGTTTTGCTTTCTGTTTTGTATGATTAATTTACACTGTCTCTGCATACTTACATTTTCATTCTGGACCAAAAGCCCTTTTTTTGAAAATGATTTTTTTTTTACTAACAATCTTTTTTATTTATTAGAATTTTTACAAGATACAGTTTGATTTCTGTGTTTTTTTAATTATTAATTTAAACTTTTTAGAGTAACTTCATATTTTCTATTTCTGCCTACCATTCTATTCATTTCATTTACAATAGTACCACTCCATTAATTTCATTTACAATAGTATTTGTTTTGCATAAAGACACTAAAAATTTTCTAGCATACTTTTATACATACAAAAGGAAACTTTTCAGTCAGTTGGTAAATTTGCATTTTTTTCAATTATAAAAGATTAAATATTTACATTATTTTCAAAGAAAAAAATAAGTTTATTGGGATCAAATGAAAATTTTATGTTTCATATGTCCTTTGGAGAACAATGTAAGGGCTGCTAAGCTCAGCTTTTCTTGGTGTTAAGTAAAATTATCATGTCATATTCCACTCTGAAAAACATGTGTTGATGTCTATTGTCCAGACATGATTATTATTAGCAGGCTCTATCACTTTCAGAATTTTACTGATTTATACAACACAGTTTGTGTTCATTTTTTATGTGCTACTACTTCAAAGTAATACATGTAGAAAAATATATAGTACGTGTGGTTTTGGAGAAGACCATATTGGTATCAGGAGAATAATTTTATTTTGCCACTAACTATTCTACATTTCAGTTTTCTTATCTGAAAGATATATATTCCACATTATCTCAAATTCCTCTCATCTCAAAAATGAAAGCACTATATCTAATTATATCTTCTTTGAGATTCAAACTGCTGAAAGCTTCAAGGGAAGAAACTTAGATGGATATGTTTGTTTTAAGAAATTTAAAAAGCTGGATTGTGAGAATTAATATTTTCTTTCCTTTGAAGTTTTGTCAATCTTGCCCTTTGGAAAAATATAAAATGAATGTATTGGTATCTATCTTTCCCTTTGGAAAAATGTAAAATGAATCTGTTGGTCTGTTTGTGAACAGTCATCTCACACACAGTATCGTGAACTAGACAGAAAAATTCAGAAAAAGCAGTTCTGAAAACAGGGTTCTTTCCACAGTGATCAAATAAAATGTAAAGATGTGTTTTTATGTCACTATTGATAGATATTGGTAGATATTGATTAGAAAATAAATAAAATAAGCTTTCTTTATTATTCTTTTTCAGTATTAAGATCTGGTAGAATATGATTTTTAAAATGAGATATGATTTACAAAAATAATCAAAGAAAGATAGCAGCTGGAATCACTATTCACAGTTTATCAAATTACCTTGACACAGTGTTACATAAATTGAAGAGGGCAGGAAAAGGACTTTTTGAAGTGGATATTGGATATGTGTTCGAAACTTTGGTCTGCCCCAGGTTGTATGTGGCCCTGGTGAAACTATCTTTCCTGTATTTCTCAGATCTTTTTCTCCTCTAAAACAAACCAAATGACAGAGAACAGTTAACGAGCCCTGATGAGCTTCCCAACTACAGTTCTTTTATTGAATCTCAGGATCTCAAATTGCAAACATGATTTGCTTTTCCATTTAATTATTTTGATATTTGTTCAATGAAGAAATAACAGTTTATATTGCGTTTTATTAAGAATTTTATTTTGTGAGAGTGACAGCTATGTCTTCTTTTACTTTTCTGTATTGTGAAAATATCTCTTATTAGAAAAGTTACAGCAATCAAAGGTTCTGAAATCCTGAGACCTGTGTGACATATTGAACTAGAGGTAAAGGACAGTATATTCATGACGTTTTCACTTCAAATGTAAATTGAAATCACATCCAAAAGATTATTCATATTAAATTATAATGTTGAGTATTATATTAGACATATTAGTGACAATAACAATAGCAAGTGCATTTTTTTGGCAGCGCTGGGGATTGAATTGAGTCTTGCACATATTCAGCAAAAAATCTAGCAATAAGTTGCTTCCTCACCACCACCCCCCCCCTTTTTTTTGAGATGAGTCACATTGATTCTTCAAGGTTGGTCTAAAAGCTAAGTTCCTCTTGTATTATTCTCCTGGGTAGTTAGAACTTCTGTGCCCAAATGGATATTTTCCTCCATGATAGAAAACTTGAACTTCCAGATAAGTAACTGACTTCCAAATCATCCATGTTCTTATGGAGCTTTTATGTAATCATATTGTACATTCCTCTATTTGATATTATCATACAATATGAGTCAGGAAGAATGTTTACTGAGTACTTTGCACGAACTTATCAGAGTGCTTTTCCAAGCAAGTTTTCCTAAGTCCTCATGACAGCTCCATAAGAATATGTCTGTTTGCACGTGAGGAAATGAAATAATATAGAACTGTAGAGATCACATCTAGAAAACATTCTTCAGTAAAACTACTATATATAGGGGTTTCCAAGCTCAACCCAGTCCTCCCCTAATATTATAATCGTCAAGCATTACTTACTCAATATTGTAAAAATCTCCTTCTCAATATTAAAATTTAAATTGAAGCAGAGCATGTACTAAAGTCGAGAAGTGGTCAGAGTTTCTCTCACTGACCTCGTTGACTTAAATTCTGTGTGGTCTGCTGTATACAAAGCAGTCACATAAGGCAAAGCAACCTGTGATTTATAAATGACCCACATGAACCCTCATGAGCACACTCTCCTGCTATCATGTTGTTTGTCATACTCTGAGCACTCAGTGTTGACAATGAATTTAAAAAGTGAAAGAATGGAAAAGTTCCTAGAAAGGCACAGCTAGGGATTCTGGGAGTTTCCCAGGTGACACTGCTTCTCCACTTTTTCTGTACGTATATGTGTGCATGTTTGTATGTATGATGTGCATATGCACATTATGTGTATGTTCTACTTTGTTTCCATTTATATATCACCAGTTTAGTCTTATTAAAATACAGCAAATTACTGTGGTAACTTGTTTTTATAAATGTTTATTTTTCTTTAAAGAAAGGATACACTTTTTTAAACTAAGAAGTTAATGCAAAAGTTAAAAATGCTTTGCTTTTCTCTAAAATTTGAGAATAATACAACTTTTTTATCAAAATACTTTGTTATAATAAAACCAGTATTTTTCATCTCAATAATCTCCTAGGTATGAGGTGCTTAGCATTCAAGAAAGTTTTGTTGGGGCCAGGGATTGAGCTGGTGCCTTGCAAGCACAAGGGCCTGGACTCCATGTCCGGTAACCACATGCCACAACGCCAGGTGTGGAGAGTCACTCCCACTAGCAATCAGAACCACACACCTTGTCTCAAAAGAGAAAAGAGATCTTATTTCAAAAAAAGGAAATTTTCTTCTGAAAGAAAACCCTGATAGTAATTCTGGGAACACAAAGAACTTCTACAGCAGGGAATATACCAAGGTATTAAGTCCCAGTTGATATCAGGAAAATCTAATACCTTTAGGGAAACAGAAAAAAATGTAAAGTAGAAGAAAAAGGAATGGCAGAAGCAAAGTAGATTGGAATGCATCTTTTTTTTTTTTTTTTTTTTTTTTTTTTTTTTTTTTTTTTTTTTTTTTTTTTTTTTTTTTTTTTTTTTTTTTTTTTTTTTTTTTTTTTTTTTTTTTTTTTTTTTTTTTTTGAGACAGTGTTTCACTTTGTAGTTCAGGCAGGCCCTGAGCACAGCCTTCAACTCACCGCAATCCTCCTGCCTCTGCCTCCCGAGTGCTGACATTATAGGCATGAGTCACCATGCCCTGTAATGTGGTATGTGTTTCTGATTGCTGGTGGGCATGAGTCTCCACACCCAGCATTGTTGTATGTGCCACCAGGGATGGAAACCAGAATCTTTCACTTGTAAGACTGGCACTGGAACCTTTGAGCCAAATCCCTGAAATACATCAATTCTTATTTCACATATATTCAGAGAATCACATCTATGCCTGGGAAAAATACAACTAACCCTTTCCTCCTGTGCTCCCCATTATTATTTTTCTTTGTTTCTAGGACTTCAAATTAGCTACAGTTTAGTTACTACTAGTGTTTTATTTAGTACTACAAATCAGCCACATGTGAGTTTATAATACTTCTGTAAACTAAACTCAAAGTCTCTTTAAAATCTGAGTTTTTAAAACAGTAAAATGCAGTTTGAATTACAAAAGCAGAAATAATGAGCACATTATCAGAAAACAACTCATTTGTAATTATGGAATGCAAATAAGCTTAGTGTTTTTGATTGCTTAGCCGAATGATGTTTGTTTTCTGAAATAATAAAATTTTTACTTACTTTTTTTCATTTTACAGTTCTTACTATGGTTGTTGAATTAGAAAAATGTACAGAGAGATTTTCACAAAAGATTTATTTTTAGATTTTTGGGATATTTTTATATTTTTTGATATATGTCCTCTGATTTTAAGACTAAATGAATGAAAATTCAGTTGTATAGGTTTGTAGTCATGGCAATTTAATCACAACCCAGTCTCTACCTGTCAGTGTGCCATTTTGTTTTGACATCAAAGAGAAAAGGGTTTAAGTGATTTTTCTTTTCTTTGTAGCCATTGTCAAAGGTAATGATGATTACATGGCTTATTATGTCTCTGTGACTTCTGGGGAGGCATTACAGATAACAAAATCTGCTCGCAAAAGCACTCTTGCAGCAGTAGAAATTTTATAGAAAACCAAAAATTTACCCGCCATTTTCCCCTGTGATTACTCTTATGTTAACATAAACCCTTTTTGTCAAAATCTACTTTCCCATTGTGGATACATGGGTCATCATAATGATTGATAGGTGAATATTAGGAATAATTTTAATTTAATAGCAATTCTTATATTATAAAGCCTGCTTCAGTGACTCACATTCCTCTTCTCAAAACCACTGAAACGCATGATGTTGGAAAGCGCTATTAGAAACGAGGCAATAGGGGTATAATTGTTATGTTACAATAAAGCCTGCATTGGGTTTTTGTTTAAAGAAACAAATATCTTGGCAGGTTCATTCCACTGTGACAAATATCATAAAACAATAAATGATATTTTCTTGCACTTGGGTATTAGATATTGTGTTTACTTTTAAAAACCATTAAGATCAATCACTTTGGGGGTATTATATAACTGATTTTTTTTTTTTTTTTAGACAAAATCTGTCTTTTACAGTTCAGGTGGCCCTCAGTTCAGCCTTGAACTCACAGCAATCCTCCTGCCTCTGCCTCCCAAGTGCTGGGATTATAGGCATGAGCCACCACGCCCAGAAAAGTGGTATGTGGTTCTGATTGCTACTGAGCATGAATCTCCATGCCTGGCATTGTTGTATGTGGTCACCAGGGGCATAACCTTGACCCTTGCAGTTGAAAAGCAGGTGCCAGGACCACTGAGCTACATCCCCGGCCAACAGAGCAACTTTTGATGTTCTTCCATTACTAAAGCCATGTCAGTGTCATGGCTTAAAACTTAAAAAGTTTTTGACATTTAGTCTTTTCTATTACCACAACATTTATTGTCTTTCTTGAAAAAGAATGTCTTACAGAAAAAAAATGACAGTATATTATATATGAACTCTCAAATAAACCCAAAATGTTTATGTAGATACATTTCTAATGCATAGTATACTTTGTTGACATTAACATCAGATTTTACATATAATGTCTAACTATGTATCCAATGGAAAAGTTGTCAGTGTATATTATTTATTAATCTATCTCAAAGATATTCATATTGTTTCTTATAAAGTAGGTCTAAAAGTATAATGTCTTGTTTACAAAATAAAGGACTATATATTTTATTCTTGTTTAATTCTAAACTCAAATACATATATGTGCCTATAATGTCACACATTTTGTTTACTAATCCTGTAGTTTACATTGATTGTGAAACTATTTACTCCTTCAGTAGGCACTAAAATGTGATATTCTGTGAATAAAAAAACTAAACTTGATACAAAGTGAAGAGAGAAGTCTTAGTAGTCTTTAAAAATAAGCAAAAAGATCTATAACCACGCATATATTTAAAAAATGTTCTACATGTACTCTTCAAATTAGCTTGAGTCTGTATCCCAATAAATAGATCATTAAGTAGAGAATACCCTAAGAAAAACAGTCATTTAATCCTTTAAATTATTGAAAGTTTTCATTTACCAGCCACACAACAGGAGTATATTGCTAACCCTTGATCGGCTTTATCAGAGATGAGAGAATACCTATGAGCACAGAAAAGGTGCAAAATCTGAGTCATTTCTGCAGTATGTGCAGTGTTTTTGCACCATCAAAAGACAAAAAATTGATAAGCTGAGGTACAGAAAGTTGTAGATCGTATGTACCACAAAATATTTGATGTGATTTTAAATAATCATGTATGTATATCTCAGGTAATTTTCAGTGGATCTATATGCCCTTATCTCTCTTACCAAATTGTTTATTTATGAAATGTGTTGGAAAACATCATCTTATTTATCTTTTCTGAAATCTGCTGTCTATTTTTTTAGTTTTCCAATTTGTATTCTCTATATATTCTCTCTCTCCCTCTCTCTCTCTCTCTCTCTCTGTGTCTCTATCTCCTTCCATATTTTGAATTTTATTTTTTATAATGTGTATCAATTTTCTAAGCCTGATGTATCAAATTACTTAAGATGGCTTTAAAGGAGAAAAATGTATTCTGTCCTGTTCTGGAGGTTAGAAGATCAAAATTGGGTCACCAGCAAGGCCATGCTCTGTCTGCCGGGTCTGGGGGCGAATCCTTCCTGGCCTCTTCTTGACTCCTGGGGACGTCAGTAATTCCACTTGCTTTCCTTGCTCTACTCCACGGTCCCATAGTGCTGTCTTGCAGGACTACCCCTGCTCTTGCAGAGTCAGTCTTTGGACTAGGACCGACTGTTATCCAGGTTGGACTTATTTTAAATTAATTACCCACTCTAAGACCCTCTGTTCTACTCAGGCTGTGTTCTATTATTGTAGGTGAACATGAACGTTAGGGCACAGTATCCAATGAAACCACAGCCTGTATATATTTTTTTTCCTCCTCCTTGAAGATGGATTGGATTTATGTTTTACATTCCAGTACTTGTATATTTAAACTGCTTCCAGTTATATTACTTAAGATACGTTATTTTGAATATACATATATGTGTATATGTAATACATATTGCATTTGATATTGGCTAGTTTCATTACTAACAAAAGAGAATGTTAAGAGCTTTGTGCATAGTAAAACAATTATAAGACAGAAAACAGTCTCTTCTATTAGCATTGAAAATTTAAGAAAACTATATTATGTGAATAAAGAATAAGTACAGTTAATAATAAAATAAAATAAATGGAGAACATGTAGACTAAATTTTCTCCTTATATATTTTGGGCAAGAACTATTTTAAATTTTAAACTGAACATAGTAATAAGGTAATTTATGAATTAATTTCCCTTCTAAATAAATATTCCATATACCTCCCACTCTCTTTTTAAGTGATATATCAAAACAATAATAATTTATCACTGGCTGATAAATGTTTCTCTTTGGGGGGGAGTCTACTTCAACAAGAGGAAGAAGAAGAGATAAAGAAAAGAATAGAAATAAACAATGGAAGCAAAGCTTTTGTAAACAAGGGAAAGTGGGGTTGAAGGGAGGAAGGGGCAAAGGGGAAAAAAGCAGTGTACAGTTTCACATTCTCTATGATGATATCATAATTATGTGTTCCTAAAAGGTACCAATAACAATTTTAAAAAAAGAATAGGACAGAATTCCATAAATTAAACATGAAGCCAGAAGAAGAAGAAAAATGAAATTTGTAGGGCAACACTGAGGAAAGCATACAAGGTTCTTGCCATCAATTGCTCTACTTATTTTTCATTGGAGTCCTGCAAGATTACATGGGGTGGGGAGATCAAGAGATGTGAAATAAAGCTTCAAACTCAGAAAAATGAAGCTACTTTTGATGCTGATAGGTATTTTGTGACAGGCATTTTTGGGGCCAGGACTTTCAGGCAGCAATAGATTTCTCATATTTCATGCTCCTATTAGTAACACCAATGCAAAACATTTCTTGCTGCTTTTTTTTTTTTTTAGTATAAAAACTAGATCAGTTATACATGTCCATCTAAAAACTTAGATGCTCACAAAAAGCAAAACAACAACAGAAAAAAACACATTTACTTAATACTGAATTATATAAAAGCTTCATATCAGGTGAAAGACAATAGAAGTTGCTACAAAAAACATACATGGGGATTTATCTCCAGAACTATGGTCAGTATACATTTAAATATTAGGTGGTGAATTAAAAGCCAAATTACATACCATCTGTTGTTTTGAATTCCAGACAAAACAGAGTGTACAATTAACTTTAAGGTTCAGTAGATGTTTTTGTTAACAACTCAATCTCTGGGTTATTATAGAATCGACTGTTCTGACTTTTGTTTCGGTGACCTGTACCTGTACCTGGACTCACACTATAAAATGCTACTTATCTTAGTTCAGATAAGCGAAAATTCTCTCCTTATGAGATTATTTTTCCCTTTGACAGGGGGATTTCATATACTTACTTGTATTGTTTCCATTTCATTTAAACCAAAATACCCTTAAAAGTAATTTTTTCTTCCAGGAAGATGAAGTCATAAGTATCTGGGAAATGTCAATGGCTGTATCTTTTAGGGATTTGTCAGTCTTAGGCATTTTTCATGTAAAAGTTAAAAGCAATAGTGAAGGATTCATGATTCAATTGGCCATTTTTTATCACTTGGCTTTTCTATTTGTTAACTAAAAATATTTTATTTTTCAAGCATTCCCGACTTTGCTTTCCTTTGCTATCCTCACCCTACACACCATCACAACCAGACTTCAGTCTGTTGATCTGCCGCCACCAGGTGAGCAATTTCTTCGTCTGCTAGCTTTCTGCTCTGTCCGAATTTGCTGTTAGATAATGGCATTCTGAAGACTATACAGTTGTCATGCCATGCACAAATATAGATTTTATTTAAGGGAAACTGATAGCTAATATTCTTTGTTACTTTCATGCTGGTGCTATAGTATTCCAAGAATAGCTGTGTACTGGGAATTGTTGAACTGAGAATATAAATATTGATTTAAATTAATTTTATATTACTTATTCTTAAGTGATGTTAAGTGGGCCGATTCCTTGATATTTCATATAAAGTCTGTTTCTCTACTCAGTGCACATTAGGGATAGTATAAAAATGAGGAAGATACTGGAGGACTGGACAGGGGGCTGGTACAGGAAAAAAGGAGCATGAGTATTTTCCTTTGCTGCCAAGTTGTGTAGAGCAATCTGGTTTGTTGTCAAGAGATGAAGAAAAATGTGTTTTGCCTGAGAAACTGGATTCCTAAGTTCTCCTTTTATTTTGGACAGTTAATTACACGTTGTATTAGATCAGTTTTAATTTGCAAGAATATCTTAAAGCTGTTTTATTCATTATTTTTTTTAGGATTTTACATGTCACTTTAATATAGATTCCTAAAGGCAGGGCAGAATGAAATTCATATCATTTATAATAGCCGGCAAAGCTCAGTATTAATATCTTCTGAATTAATATACTTTCTCAATATATTCTAATCTTTCAATATGCTCTTGATGTGATTTAGATAATTTGGAAAAGCACATTAACATTTAAAGTTAATAATTTAAGTGAAAAGCAGGAAGGAGAATCTGAATCTAAGGTGAAATGTTAGCTTCCCACATCGTGCGCTGCTCTGTCTCATTTATATAACCAAGTCCCTGAGTCATGAAAGTATTTGAGATATTGGGCTGGTTTCTGTGTGCTTTGATCTCTACATAAGACCATCTCAAGCCATTAGAAGAAATGTTTATATCCAGATGGTTCTGTGCTTGAAAAATACATATGTGTTCTTTAACAATCTAAGAATTACTCATATTACATGTATTTTATTTGTGCCAGTAAAAAACAGAAGAGGACTTTTATTTTTTGTATGGAAACTAGAGAGAAAATACAAACAAAAGCCTAGTTGTTTTGTGATTATTTTTACCTTCTGAAGTGCAGTTTCAATACCCAGAGATCCACACAATTATACCCATACATATACAGTTCACGTAATGTTTACCTAGTTCCCACTCAATATTTGTGATTTTCTATGGATTAAATTTTAACCAGTTGAGAAAGAGCTTTCTTAATTCTGTAAAGTAGAAACTCACGAATCCTTTTTATACCAATAAATAGCTTTAGCTTTTAAACTGTAAATTTCATTGATCATGCCATGTATTCTTTTTTAAAAAATACATTGAGTTTATTGGTAAATTTTAGAAACACATGGTCATATTTACTATTGAAAATTTGTACTTTTACATGGATGTATCTTAATTCTTATACTTACCCTTTCCCTAGCCCTTCCTAAAGCCCTCTCATATGGATAAGTCTTTTTTCTGTTATTTCCTTTTTAATAACAATTTTTTTCTTTCCCTCTTTGCCCTTCCTCCCGGGTTCTCTTTCCCTTTGAACACTTTCTTCCTGTTTCACAGTCCCTGTCATGAATTCTTGACTTCATTCAGGAATTCGTAAGCACATTTCTGTCTTGACCTGCCCCCAGCTCTGTCCCAGCACATACACAAGCTCACTAGTGTGTGCCCCACTGGGTGCCGGACAGGGGCTTTTCACCAACTTGAGAAGCCCAGTGAGTTGCCAGTGACCACCAGAGAAACCAGAAACTGTGTGTTGAAAAGTAAATTACACTGGTTTTATAACCACTAACAAGTCACAGGAGAGTTTTGCTTTTGGGTAAGACTCCTTCCATTAATTTTCATATGGAAAAAGAAATTTGTTCATTATGTATTTAAAGAATGCATGCATAACTATCGAACAATTTTTAGTTAAATCTCGTTAGCAATAAATTTATTATATATTTAAAATTATCTTATTTCAAAACTTATTTTTTCTCACTTACTGAACTCATTGAATGTCAACATTGTGATGCTTATATATATATAATAAAACCAATTTGGAATAGTCATTGAAATTTATTGAATATGAAATTTTTCTAATTTACCATATTTGTATTGTCATATAACTTTATGTAAAATATGCCCCTTTTGTGCCATGTTATCATGGAAATAACTAATTTTTCCATTAAGTTCTTATTATTTCAAAAATAGAAAATTTATATAGATGAATCATATACTCGCTGTATCCATGAATTCTACATCCATGAATACAACCAAGCTCAGATAAAAAGTGTACCAAGAAAATTCCACTTGAACAAGCAGAACTTTTCTTCTCATTATTAATGAACAATAACTATGGTCATTATCTACATACTATTTAATAATAATATGTGTTAGTTGTATGCAATCTGTCTTGTATAAGGTATTGAACATTTATAAATTTTGTTTTTTGTAAGAAATCCTAGACACAATTGGCCATGAATAATGAGATAACTTTACAGCCTCTGTGTTTTATGGATAACAAGTAATTCATAAGTTACATGTGTTAAAATGGTGTTCTTTTAATATATTAATGATTAAATTGATAATTTATTATTTGATATTTGCTGTAAAATTACATGCACATATATTTTTTAAATAATAAAACAATCATATACAATAAGTAAATAGCCTAATTAGTAAATATTTATTCACCAAGAATCATTAACCTGGTAATTTGTCTATTTTGCCATAATATTTACTACTATTACCTAGATAGGCTTTCTTTATGATTATAAATATCTTTATCTACTAAGTGAATGAATATTAACTGTTTTAGTAGAAACTCACTGACTTAAATAATTAAGGTTTTCCATTTCTAATTGGAACTTGCATTTTAATTAGGTATTTATTTTAGTGGAAGAAAGTAACTCTCCTGTAGCTAATACATTGTCACCTACAAACTAAAGGTTAGAGTAACATGCAGATTGAAACTATTTTCTCCTTTGAGAAGAGACTTTGAGATTTAAATTATGTGTCTGTCCAGTTAAGTATACAATTTCTACAACTGGCTTATGTAATTATATTTCTAAAGGAATTTTAAAGTTTAGTTAGAAGATAACAGTTACTGTCCTCAACATTTTTTTTAGGTTTTTTGAGACAGGGTCTCGCTTTTGTGGTTCAGTCTGGCCCTGAGCTCAGCCTCCAACTCACATCACAATCCTCCTGCCTCTGCCTCCCAAGTGCTGGGATTACAGGCGTGAGCCACCACGCCTAGCACTGTGGTATGTGGTACTGGTTGCTGCTGGGGTGAGTCTCCACGCCCAGTATTGTTATGTGGTTACCAGGGATTGAACCTGGGCCCTTGCACTTTCAAGATAGGTGCCGGAACCACTGAGCTAAATCCCCAGCCCTGCCCTCAACATTTTTTAAAAAAGAATTTTTTGAAAGCAAATGTAGTGACTTAGAATTTAGACTAAATTTTTATAACAACAATAAGTGGACCAAATTATAGGAGGTCTGAACAGCAGAGCGTACTTCATCTTGCATAGAATTTTAGTAGTGACCAGGGAAATTTAAAAAACAAAGATACTAAAAGTTTTTTTCAGCAAAAAATATATTTCATTTCTTCCAAAAATTCAGCATGCATACTTTTAAAGGAGAAACTTAAATATTACCATGCTTAAATTATCAAAGACTGTTTTAATGAATCCTCCCTGTATTGATATGAATTTGTTTTTGACTAGGTTGAGATTATAAGTTTGAGAGTGATTGCCTAAATAGTTATATTTTTTCCTCTGTTACAAGAGGAAATGTACATTCATTTTATCATTGGTTCTTTACTTTGGATACAGTTATTAATTTTGTTACATAAACCATTCTAGATCATAAAGAAGTCTTTACAATACTATTGTAGATGCTTTCTTGGGAATATACTTCCATTATATAGGGAATCATTTTCATATTTCTAAGAAATGTTCTTATCTTTTCTGTGACTCAGAGATAACCCTCTCCAGTGACATTTTGACCTGGGTTTAATTTACATAGCATGGTAATCCGGAAGACCACATCTCCTCCTTCCTGTGGCCTTCCCGATTACATTTCACCATTTCTTATTGCTTCAGTATGTTTTAATGATTGCAAAATGTTAAAGCCATTACTAGAGAAATGGCTTATCATTGCCAGTAAGATCCATTACAAAAAAAAATCAAACATTTCTGTATATTTACTCTAGATCATGGATATTGAATGTATTGATTGTGCTTAACTTTTCATTCTTGGAATGACCCAATTATACAGGATAAAAACATCAGCTTCCAATAAGTTTACAGCACATTTACAAGTACTAAGGACAGCATAATTTTAGGGAAGTGATTCCAAGAACTGCCTTTATTTAAAATGTCATTTGTCTTCTCCTTCATATATATAATGTGCTTTTGGACTCTAAAGTAACTGTTATCTGTCCCAGTGATTGTATCAGTAGCTTGATTGCTGATTTCCTTGTATTAAAGGCCTAAAATACTAAGGTTCAAGCTTCCTATATTTAATATAAGATTACTCTATCAGTCCCTCTTACTAATGCCATAAGAAACCACCTGATACCCTGCCATCCAAAATTTAAAGATAGGTTTATTTGTCTCACAGTTTCAGAGACTTTAATCCTTGAACTGGATTAAACCTGACACTGGGCCAATAATATCATATCAGAAAGATAGGTCAGAATAAAACTACTTGGGTCACGGTGTCAAGGAAGCAGAACAGTACTACCAACAACACTGCAGAGGAGGAGTAGGAATAGCACAAACTCCAAAGTGATGACTTCTTGACCTGACAGACACAGACTTTACCAGTCCCCCATGTGGCTCAATTCCAAATCAAATTGACAATTCATTTTAACCATAACATCCCAAAACTTGTCAATTTTATACACAAATACCTCTCCTTAAATCATACTTATTCTCCCAGTAAACAAAAGGTCATACTAATCGGTAACCATGTAATTATACCATGACAAGCCAAATCACTTTAATTCCTCCGTCAAAGCCTTAAAACATTACTAAAATGTCCAAGTTAAAATCTCTAGACTCAGGGTAAATGAACTCTTAGCTATGAACTTTGGTAAAAACAAAAAAAAGTTAAATAATTCCAAGGCACAATTTCAGGATAAACTTTTTCATTCCAAAAGAGAGGTGTAGGGGAATGGAAAAGAATTCAACCAAAATTAAAAAGACTGAAATCCAGCAAGGCAGACAATGAGATCTATAATTTCATGTTTGGTGTCCAGGCACACGGTAGTGTAATGTGAGTTTCAAAAGGTATGGATGACCATACCCCTATGTCCTTGATGGCTTCAACTTATAGCCTCTTTCTCAACCTGGCGCTGCTTATCTCATGCAGCCTCCTCATCAGATGTTCATCATTCTTAGCATCTTCAACTTTCTGCGGTGCTGACTGCACATTAGGTCACTGTCACAGTATCATGTCCGCTTTCTTTGAGGCTCCTCGCCTAAGTTCTGAGACCTCCCTTTGAATGTGGGTGGAAATCACCCTGACCCCACAAATCTTGCATTCTGCATAATGTGAAGACCAGAAAATACCAAACTATGTGGCTAATGGAAAGAGTGGTTAATCTCTTGCACCAGGAATTTAGAGACTTCTGACTCTCGGTATGACAGAACAGAGTGAAATGAACCTCAGCAGCAATTGTGTGGGAGGATCTTCTAAACTGGAACTTCAGGATCTCTCTTCTCAAGTGAAGAATTGACACTTTCCCACTGTTGCATAGGAACATGTTGATTTCTTATATGTCCTGAGACATATTTCTCCCAGCCCCTGAATAAAATGGTAGGAATCTCTTCAACAGCTCTACGTCCTTTGGTCTTAGATTGACACATGGTTACTTTGGGACCAAAGTTAAGCTTTTTGTATTTTTCTGTTCTGCATTTTACTCCCAATTGTTACTATAAGATTAACTACAACTAGTCACCATGTCTATATAGTAGCTTGTACACTGGTCTGGCTTAAAATGTTCTGCCCCGATCTACTAATATAATGTCAGTCTGCCACGAAGTCTCAGGCCAAGGCGAAATATAGATATCCTTCCACCAGAGTTCCACAAAGGTGCCTATGGTCCTATTTACAATGAAATGCTTGTTCTCAACTAAAACCACATGGGCCTGGCTTTTTCTCTTCACCTTCCTAGCAGTATTCTGGCCCTCTGAGCCTACATGATCTGCCAGAGACTCTTGGCTTTGCTCTCTACTACTCCCTTGGCTGGCTATCTTGCAGTCATGTTGGTATCCCACCTCCAGTGTGACAATGACCTCTGATTGTCAACTTTGATGGAAAGATAGCATTCCAAGGAATGAATTTTTAGTAAGAAGCATAAAAAATATAAATTATCGAGTGTGGGTTTGTGATCAAGCATACATGTGTGCACATGCACATTTAGTTTTAAATCATATTTAAGATTTTTATGTTATTTTTGCAAGAATAATGTAAAAAGAAGCATAGATTTACATTTTCTTTACTGCTTGAATCTTTAAAATATTTGGCATTAATTTTTTTCCTTTGAAAGTACTTTATTTTGAAAATATTGATCTGAGCAGGACACCCATCTGTTCATTTGGAAACTCATGCATTTAATTTAAAGTAACAGCTAAAACTTTAGTTCTCTCTAGAGTTGATGTATTTGAATTTAATAAATATCTTTTGGAGCTTAGGATGTCATTAAAATATTAAAATCTTCTTTAAAAATCTATCGTCTGGGACTGCTGTATCCTATTGACAAGTGTTGATTACTAGATCATAAGTAGAAGAAGATTAGCTGCCTTCAAATTAATGTTTTCTGAGAATGCTAAAAATGACATCAATTCCGTTCACTTGTTTCTTGCCATTGAAAACAAGAAGTGCTAGAAAGAAGATGAACAACAGGATTTAAATTGGTAAATAGATGCATCTCCCCAAAGAAATCTGATAGCAGGCATAAAAGAAAAACACTAATAAAACAGTCTTGCTTGCTTTTTATAAAGAGTTTGGTTTAATAGGCATGCTTTTATTGACCTTCCTACAGGATTACCCGTTAGCTAGGAGGATGACTGGAGTCTTAGATGTATTCATCCATGTCATTGCAATAGTGGCCTTATCAGAGATGATAGTTTACAGAGGCAACAAAAGCATAAGGAAAATATCCTCTATAAAGTTGAAGAGCACTAGCATATTTACATACTCTTGGCTCTGAAATTCACAGAATTATTTAAGTTGCTAGAATTTTAAATTTGTCCTTGCAAACCAAACAGCTTTTACTAACTATTGCTTGCCACAGCATAGGTTTCTCACTGCATATAAATCAAGATCTTTGGGAAGCTGCATTAACTCTTTCAGGGTATTTAAATTATAAAGGTTTATGCATTTATTTGTATGTTTATGCAAACTTTCAGATCAAATGGAAAGCAAACTTAAAACAGGAGAAGGTAACTGACTCATTTTGCACAGTGCAGTATAAAAGAAAAGGCAGCAACAGAGAACAAAGATGCATGCTAATGTTGAGGTGTGTGTTTTCAGGACACTCACTGTATTTCAGAATTTAAAATGAAAGAGAGGTGATGATTTAAATATAAGCTGGCATTTCATTAACATTGTCACCAATGCAAAAAAATTGTCTCAGGAGGAAAGTATTCTGACCACCAAGTTTGAAATACAGGTTGACCAGGATTCAATTATCTTATACTTCAAAATTATATCCTTAGCAATAACTATTCAATTTAAGATTTTTGTATGAACCTAAGATTTCCATAAAAACATAATTTTAACTGGTAGATCTGATATTATTTTAGACAATGTATACATCACAATAGGAAGTTACTAAGTACAATGTCTTCACTTCCTAGACTCATTCTAAAAACCAACCTGAGAAACAATAATAAAATATATGATTCGATGGGAAAATGACAATGGTTTCTTCACTCAAAATAATGTCAATAGTTTCATGTAATCATTCAATCTTGACATAGAGTGTCAATATTGAAAGATTTCTGAGATTAACAAATTTAACTTGTCTGTTTATGTTATTTGTTTTTTGATATATTCACTTTCCCTCCTAGATCCATAAAAGCTTTTCTTTCTTCCAGACTTTTTCTCTTCTGGTTTTCTAAAAGAATCCTTTAATGTTATGGATATATGATTTTGTATTGTCATTAAGTAAAAGAAAGAAAAAATGCAGATGTAAGAAGAATAAATTTTTTCCAGGACACAGCTGTAAAATTCAGGGGTTATCTTCTAACAAGGAATACCAACTGACTGAACACATATTAAGACTCTATTTCGAAGTAGAATCATATAAAAATGGCTTAGGTAAGATCTGTGACTGGAACGGCTAGCCCACTGAATAATTTTGGGCCACAGAATCATGTCAAGTCCCACTGTACGTATTGGAAAGATGAAAACTCTAGGTCTATTTACAGAATTCATGCCAATTTGGGATTTATTTCCACTTTAATTCATTCTAGCCATTTAAGCTCATATGTATTATCTAGTATTTCCCATTAAGAACTCAGGAGCAGAAGGATGGGTAGGGGAAAGTGAAAGCTATAAATCAAGATACATCACGGACAGGTACAAATTCTCAATGATGAATGGGATCATAATGCATACTTAAAATGTACCAATAAACTCACTTAGACATTAAAATAAAAAACCTCAATGCAAGAATCTTCAGAGACATTCACCTAATTTCACCTACATTATTTCATTTTTTCATCACAGCACAAATTCTTCATTATATAAAGACTGAAAGGCCCACCCCTGCAGTGATTTTTTTTTCAGTTCTTTCACCAAGAACACCCTCTCCACACTCTCCACTCTACATTGAAACTGATTTTATGTTGAATCTCTTATCAAGCAGTATCTGTTTAACAGATCCCCATACCCTATTAAAATCTGCATTTCCAGCTGAATTTCTATTGCTCACAATCCTATGGCATATTTCCAACTGCAGTTGTTCATAAACTATATTTGTTTGGCTGGCTTCAAATCTTGCTTCTACTTCCATTCAAAATTTAAACTCCTTGATGACACGTCATAGTGTCACACATTCATTCACCATAAATCACTACCTGATTCAATTCCTGTCCTAGAATAGCTACTCGGGATGCCTTGAGTGAAATCTTTCATTGTCTAGGCACAAGGTACATCTTGAATTCAGATGCACATTATGAATTATTGAGTACAATTTTTTTAAAAAGTTCTGTTGAATTACATGGATCAAGCGCACCCTTAGCATTTTATTGTTGGGACAGTCAAGGCGTATCATATTTCTTGAAGAAGTTCTGTTGTGTTTTTCTCAAAGAACTAGAAAGCTTGTTCCACTAGTGTAGTATTGAGCTTCAGAGCCACTTCTCTTCTGGGTACCTGCTAGGAAAAAGATGGGACCATTCAGCTCTGACTTCACTTGTGAGCATCTGCTGCTGCCTCAGGTAATGGCTGTGCCTACAGAATGAGACAGGGAGGAGGGCAACTAAATTTTAAATGTTAATCTCAGAGCAGTGTACCATGGGACACAATTATATGTGTGCCATAAATTTCCAATGCTTAGTTTAGATTTTCATTGTTTTATATACCTTGTGCTTCCATATCAGTCTTTCTAATGCTGCTTTGCATTTGTTCTGTAACATAAATTTCATTTCAGTTTGTGCTAAGTTTTTCATCTCAGAGCGCTGTGTGATATCAATGTATATGCTCATCAAATGCCACTCTGGTAGACATTTTACTGTGTCCTAAAGGTCACAAACATTTATTACCACCCCTGCAGATATGCAGGTGCATTGAATAGTAAGTGCAAATGCTCCAAGCAGTTCCACATACCCAGCTGCAATTGGATTCACTTGAAAATGATATAGGCCAGTGGTTTCTGGTGCCCGAATGCAACTGTGGCAATACATTCAGAAACATTGTGGGATGCAGGTGCTCGCTAGAGGATTGGTACTTCAAAGCTGTCACGGTTTGACTATTTGATGGTATTATAATAACTTCCTCTTCAAAATATGCTCTCTGCCTATCATGAGCAGATAGAATGACATTTCACAAATACAGTAAAACCCAGGAGCCAGATGGGCAGTGTGTCCACTTAAAATATGTATGTTCCTTCCCCTGTGTTTTATTATGTGAACTACTTCTAAATTTTTATCCCTGATAGCTGATTACTTCAAAATAATTTAATCTCCTGGAGTCTTCTGTATAATATATCCTTTTTTATGGTGCTATGTGAACAGGGATCCTTATGAAATGAGCATATGATAGGAAGATATATTTATCTCATTACCTTAAAGAATTAAAGAAGCTAAATGATATCCAATTAAAGAAGCTAAATGTATCCATGTATCTGTGTATTCACTGTGATCCTTGATTGGCAAAACAGTATAGATTGCTGGGCAGAAATGAAAAATCTGAGAAATAAAGCACAATAGAAGAAAGACTATGTAACTAAATAAATGTAGCATTTTTCTTTATTCCTCCCTGCAGAAGATATAAGCTAGCTTATTAAAAGTGATGCTGAAATAAAGATCATTATGTGAACATTTGTTTCAGAAAATATGCATATGCAAAAACTATATTAAAATGCTTTTTATTGGCATAGAAATAATGTTTTGAAAAGTTTACTGTACCATCTTTATAAATATGTTGAAAGTGAATAATTTTATCCAAAGAGGTAAATAGAAAAAAAAAAGATTAGTTTTTAAATTAATATATTAGTAAATGGAAAGCAGATATCATTTGTGGAAATAATTTGTGTGAGTACAGATTGTCAAGGTGCTGTTTATGTGAAATAACTTGCCCTATCTTTGT
The DNA here is from genome assembly GCA_004026965.1 of Petromus typicus. Lineage (NCBI taxonomy): Eukaryota > Metazoa > Chordata > Mammalia > Rodentia > Petromuridae > Petromus > Petromus typicus. The sequence goes on from PVIR01003517.1 coordinate 73,637, forward strand.
AACAAGTGTAAGGAGTTGATAGAATAGCAATGAGAAGTGAGTGAGTAATAATCAACATAGCTCCCTAAAAAGAAAGAACTGTTTTTGTTAGAGAAGTGTCAGTTCTTGAATGTTGTAAATTATTCTAACTTAGTGAAAGAAAAGACACTTCATTAGAGATTTGTTGGACAGTTTTTTGACAACATTTCTGTTTTAGCATGGATAGTTTTCTCTAACATTGTAGAATATATTTGGATAAAATGATAATTTGTCATGATCACGGAGGAGCATGTGTGCATGTGTATTTGTATCTGTGTATGTGTGTGTGTGTGTGTGTGTGTGTGTGTGTGTGTGTGTGCTGAAGAAAGAAGCTGTAAAAGCAGACTCATTACATCATTAAACTCTTTCAGCGGAAAACAACTAGGCAAGAACTGCCAGTAAAAGGTCTTGACTTGTCACGGTTTGCAAGGAGGTGGAGACTCTGTGACGGACACTTGGCTAAGATTGTGCAGAACTGAGCTACAAAGCATTGTGTCAGCCTTAAATAGAGATGGGTGCCTCTACTGCTTTTTCCAGCAGCTAATTAGGTGTTATGAAAGCTTATGTTGCTGAAAGAAGGTAAATTAGAAATAAAAAAGAAAAGATGAGAACAAATAAAAATGGACTTCCATTTATAGATATGTCTACTTAGAAACGATGCTAATTTTAAGATGCTGGTAAAAACAGTGCTTATCAGAATAGTCATAGAGGAGCACTATTCTCATTTAAACTTGTTTACAAAACAGAGACAGAACCATTTCATCGACAGTCATAAAACACAGAACATTTTAAATTTCTGTCTCCCCTGACCATAGCACTTTAGAACTTCCTATTACCTTGAGCAATGGAGGCAGGAGCAATACCACTGAGCTAAATCCATAGCCCTTGCCTTCGGTTGTGGATTTTTATTTTCAAGCTTCCATGATACATTTATTTCTTCAGCAGAGAAAAATGAATCAGACAGACACCAGATGCATACACAGAATTCCTTTTCTGGAAACTGTATGAACATTCACAGATGTACAAATATGTGAGTTCCTGAGGCAGCAGGTAAATGTGAAATTAAGGAAGGAAATCCTTTTATGTTTCCTAACATTTCCCTAAGTGGTGACAAATTAGCTGCCGAGTATCTCTCCTTCAGGGTGTTGTACAGTGCTTTGAAGACAGGGAAAATAAGTTTAAATTTCTGATTTCTGATAAATTCCTGCCCAAAGCAAAACAGAAGAGAATAAAGAGTTAGCTTCACTCTGAAGTAAGACAATTTTTGACTGGTTCCTTGACACGTTTCCTTTGTAGTGGATGCCACAGAGCCATAGTTTACAGGATTTTCCCCTGATTTTCCAAAATATGTATGCTCAACAGCACCCTGCAGAATCTTTGTTAATCACTGCTGAATTAAATAACATTTGACTTCAAGTTTTAATTTTATTTGTGGTAACACTGACACATTTCACCCACTGTCAAAATGACTATGTGTTCCTAATGATACAGTGACATCATAAAATTAAAACTATAGTGAATAAACCAAATCACAGTAACCGTTTTGCAAAAGTACTGAAATCTAATCACTTAACCACTAATAATTTGGTGTTTTGATTTTATTTAATTCTGAAGTTAGAGGTAGTTCGATTGTTGAGCGGATCATAGATTTTATTCTTATGTTTATAGGGTAAAGGGAAAGATTAAAAGACTACTTATCGCATTTCTAAATTTAAAAAACCCTACAGGTTACATACACATATAACAATATTGTTCATATTGAATAAATATTAAATTTTAAAAAGAATAAAGAGTAAATATTTTGCTTATATTATGAGTACAGAAGTTTTCTGTGATTTACTTGTATTTCTGTTATGGGACCTATGATATTTAATGTTCCAGATTAATTGGATATACAGTTTAGATTTAAAAAAATCTGGACTATACATTAAAAATACTCAACTTTGCCTCTTATTTAGCGTTGATCTACACGTGTGTATCTATGTGTGGGTATTAGATTAGGGTTCAGCTGAGAGCAAAATTTTTGATGACTCAATGGTTATTTGAATCATTTCATATTTAAAAAAAAAATGTCCTATAAACAATGCAAAACTGAAACAATGAAGGTTCTTGCATTTAGATATTTCCATAAGAACATATGTCAAATTTGGTAGTCAAATTTGGCCATCAGTGTTAAGAAAAAGATTCTTAATTTAGCAAAAGTCTTATTACATTGTTACATAGTATATCAAAAAATCATACAATTCAGAGATAAAATGTTATAAACTATCTGTATAGGGATAAATGTTCAGGGTTCCATCTGTGGAGTTTGCAATTGCAATATAAACATGGTTAGGTTTTTGTTTCCCTCATTTGCATACTATTTGGATTATGGCCTCTTTCTTGGCATAGGGAACATTCTGTGAATAGATAACCATGTTGTATTGAAAAAAGGATGAAACTGAAGGTAAATAACTTATAGAAATCTCAGATTGAAGCAGAAGAAACAAGTGGATATTGGTTCAAATGTTTGTTTTCATTTCTTTTGTTCAGTATCTCTAATTCTGTGTTTGAAACTCATTGCAATTCTAAGAAAATGATCAATATCTAGAGAATTTACTTTCTTTGTAGTCTATAATTTCACATATTTATTTTGGAATTAATTCTCTGTTAGGTAGAGTGAGCCATTTGATTATGTACCCTTATAGCTTTAGGGCTTGAGAAAATTTCCACATTTATTTACTTATTTATTTTGTTTGTTGTACCAAAGATCAAACTTGGGCCTTTGTGTTTTCGAGTTAGGAATGGTACGACTTGGACTAAATCCCTGGCACAGTTTCCACATCCTTTATTTTACAAATTCAGTCAATTAAAGAGCTTAAAATATATAATAAAAGGTACACATTACACAAATTCTCTCAGTATAACTCTTTGCTCATTTAATGAATTAATTGGTATTTTAGATGCACATTATAGTCATATTAAACATTATAAATGTGTGCCTCTAAATGGTATATATATACAAGCTTTGTTTCCAGTGTTTTGTTTTCACCATCATTTTTTTTCTTTCCTTCTGCCCCCTAATTCCCACTTTCCCTTTGAACATTTTCTTCCTATTTCACAATACTTATCATACATTTTAAAGTTCATTTACATCTTTAGTTTCTCATACTAGAGAAAATATATATTTACACATCTGTATCTTGTTTATTTCACTTATGAGTATGTCTTCAAGGTGCATCCATTTAAGCAAAAATATCTCCATTTTATCATTCTTTATGGATGAGTAACTCATCTTTTCTCAAGTGCCTACATTTGTAGCAGCCTTCCTTCCCCTCTGTTCCCTCCTTTAACTCTTTCCCTTCCACCCTTCCTTCCATTCATTCCTCTCTGCCTTCTTTCTCTTTCTTTCCCTTCTTGCCTCTTTCCTCCTTTCATTTTGTGTCTGGTTTGTCATTTGTTTTATACAACTTACTCCTCCTTTTGTTCCTAGCTATGATTGCCCTATCTGATATATTCTACATGATCCCTGGAAGTTCACTTTGTGCTCATAGTTCCTGTTATTTATTTTAAAAAAAAGTGTTCATTCTATTTTCTTCACTGATTGTGAACTGCCATTGTCAAAAATCACAGACTAATCCCAAGGTGAACAATTTATAGTGTAGTATAATATTCAAGCTTCACTACTCTGGATATGACATAAAAGGTCAGTAAACTACAGATTTTCAACAGTAAAGCAAAAACAATAATTTCCTGTTTGTGATTTCAAGGTAAAGCAGATTTATATTTTTATATGTTGGAATTCATCTGTTTCTTTCCCTGACTCCTTTAATTTATGTTGAAGTCATTCAGTGCTGGCTATCCAAATAGCTGAAATGGAAGTCTAGTCCAAACTTGAATGTGAAACTGTGTTGTCATATTCCAAAGAGAGTGTACTGGTGCTGAATAAACTAAGAACAGCTTTATGGTTCTAAGAGATACAGAAGTATTAAAGGAAATAGAACACAATGTTTTCTGTAATCTTTTCAAAAGATAAAATTAAGTGAATAATTATATTATTGTTCCTAACACATAGGATGGTGTGTTTGATTTCCACTCACAGTAGGTAAACAGAAATCTAGAAGTTTTCTGATACTTTTTTTTTCTCTCAGCCTTAATTTACAAACACAGGAAAGGTGCACAAATGTCATATTTCTAGCTGTTTCTGTTTCTCTAGCACCTTTCTCAGTCATAGATGGTGTGTGAGTTTACAGGCATGTAATTCATTTTTAGATCAGTTTTCAGCCTTCTTGCCTGCATTTCATAATATACAAAAGAGTGAATATCTCACTCTTCACAGGAAAATATTTTTTTTCAATGACAAATTTAGAATGAAAGGAAGTTATCTACTTTTTTAACATTCACAAAGGTGAAAGGTAGATGCCATGAAATAAAACACTTTTTTCCTATCAAGACATTATCATTTTGATTCTTAAAGCAGTTTAATTTCATAGGAAACTATTTTCTGGATAAAAGTTTTTTAAATAAAAACATTGTGAGTTTGCTTTTGTGTTGCTTTCATTTTGACATTTGACAAGATTAATAATAGGCTTTAAGGGTAAAATCATATTTTTTATGTGTGACTTTAAAAACTGAACTGCACAAATTTAATGATACTATTACATTGCTGTTTTAGTTCACATATCTTTTATGTAGACCTTTCTCCTTATACGGGATACTAAACATGTAGTAATCATCTGACATCAATTAAAAACAATTCCCTGGTCTGCTAAATGTGTGGGGAATTCTAGTCCAATTACATGGAGGTAAATATCCTCTTCTGAACTGAAAGCCCTGATTTTTAAAAAAAGAATCATTAGATCTACTGGAACCAACAATTTATACTGGAGAGGGAGGCCTGAAAAATATATTTCGAAATTAGGATCAAGAAATTGGAGTCAGTGGAGATACACAGCTGTTGTCATAATGAAGGAATTTTCTTTCGTATTTCCTTGTCTGACATTAAAGAACCTTTATACAGAGATTTTTTTTCCCCATATGTCCATTGACAGGGGATAAAAGTAAAAATTCTCAGAGAAAGCATTATTACTTAAAATAGGGTAGTATGAATTGTCACTTACTCGAAACTATACCTGTTGAAAAGAAACCCCTTTGGTGCCTACTTAAACCACAAACAGAAAGCCAGAGTGAAGAAAACTGATTACATGATCCATGTGTTATCTAATAAAAGAGGAATGTGCACCTTGTGACAAGCTTATTCATAATACATTCTGATAGAAAATTCCATTTGTCACTCTCTGCAGGCAAAGTGGGCTTTGAAAGGAAAACTTTTATTGCATGACTGTCACCCAAATAAAAATTATCAGTGAAACAAGGATAAGCAATGTTCTAAAAAGTGGCTTCGGACTAGTTCTGGCAGTTTGCACTCCAGTTTTTGGCCTTATTTGATTTGAGAAATGAATCCCTGTAACCCCTTTGAAGTTTTCTGTTTCCAGGACAGGATCTAGAGAACAAAGGTTAACTGGTAGCCCCAGGAGGTTAGATCCTGATGATGCTCAATTCTACTGAGAATGATTCTCCAATGGGCGCTTTTTACTTCTTCCCAGGCTATGGGAATTCGTTAATATCTAGAGAATAGACTTAAATAAAACCATTGTCTCAGCCAGCAGGTTTATGCAACCATCCTGAAATGTTTTAATTATTGTTTTCTTTTCCTTTTTAATTAAGAGACCAGAGGTCAAGCAAGCCCACTGAGAGCTGATCACAGTCTGAGTAGAAATTCAAAGAGAACTCGAATGACGGGATATGTGTTTTGTCTTTTGTCTTGCAGAACCGGAAGAGTGTGTTAACTGCACAGATGAATGCCGAGTGCTTGGTCATTCTGACAGGTGTTGGATGCCCCAGTTCCCTGCGGCCAATCAGGCTGAAAACGCAGATTACCGCACAAATCTCTTTGTACCCACAGTCGAAGCTAATGTTGAGACTGAGACTTATGAAACTGTGAATCCCACTGGGAAAAAGACTTTTTGTACATTCGGAAAAGACAAGCGAGAGCACACTATTCTCATTGCCAATGTTAAACCTTATTTAAAAGCCAAACGTGCCCTGAGCCCTCTTCTCCAAGAGGCCCCGTCAGCGTCCAGCAGCCCCACCAAGGCCTGCGTGGAGCCTTGCACCTCAGCCAAGAGCTCCCTGGAGGGCTGCGAAGCGAAACCCGGAGCCCTGGCCGAGGCAAGCGCTCCATACTTGCCCACTGACAGTCAGTATCTGTCCCCGAGTAAGCAACAGAGGGACCCTCCTTTCGTGGCCTCGGATCAGATGGCGAGAGTCTTCGCCGACGTGCACTCCAGAGCCAGCCGGGATTCCAACGAGATGGGTGCCGTCCTGGAGCAGCTCGACCATTCCACCCGGGAGCTGGGCAGAGAGTCTGTGGATGCTGAGGAAGTTGTGAGGGAAATCGATAAGCTTTTGCAGGACTGCCGTGGAAATGAGCCCGTGGCGGTGAGAAAGTGAGAAAGGCAGACAGAAAGAGAGAGTGTGGGAGAAGGCATTGGCGTTTTCTTGTCTCTTCTGTTGATGGAAGAATGATCACTCTTGGAATGACCTACGGCACAGGGAGGAGGAAGGACCAATGCTGCTTTTAGGCTTTTAGTGAACATCTGAAGTGCCCACAAGTGCGTTCTTTTCACCTCTGTTCCTTTTTTTCAGAGATAACAATGGTTTTGTTTTGACCAAACTTATATTAGGACAAAATTAATGACGATACAAGAGAAGAAAAAGGAGAGAAGAAAAAAGAGGATGAGTACATCACTTCCCTTTTTGACAATCTGTTAGGAAAGTACTCCGTGCGCGAAGCGAAGTGTTCTGATCACCCTGAGACTGTGCTCCGTGATTTACGCTGACTTAACTGTTTACCTAGAAACCCCGTACAAAGCAGGGTCGTCATCTGTGATCTGTGGTGTTCTAGTGGTCATCACAGGCTTCTACTGAAAGTCCCCGAAGACCTTGCAGTAGTCCAAGCTACACCAAACATTAACATATATTTGTGGTAAACATTTCTGTATAAAGTTACCTGCCGCACATATAAACACAAGGGACATTCCATACCATTAGTCAAAAATAAAAATAAAAACAACAAAAAAAAAATCCCCAAAAAACAAAAAGAAAGAAAAAAAAAAAAAAACTTGATCATTTGTAAGACGCCTCATGTCGTATAAAGGTTAAATGTAAAAAGAAATATTCCATTTTGTCCTGCACACACGTAGACTGACTCACTTCATTAAAAGAAAAGAAAATTTTAAAATGTAAAATGCCTATTTAGCATTTTAGTGTCCAACAAAGATATAAATAATTGATTGGTTTTAAGTTCCATATAGAAAGATGTTCTGAACAATAGTTACCATTGAGTGGTAATATTCAGAGAAAATTAACATGATTAATATGCTGTATTCATTTGTGGACACTAAAATAGCTCAGGAAAGTAAAAAATGTCTTAGACATACACAAATCCCATGACCATTTAAATGTGCAAATGTAAGAAGATTCAATGTGTTTACATCAAATGACATATTTTTATTGATTTATTGCAGATTCCGTGCATATGAGCCAAATTGTTGAGTGTATAAGAGCTATATTGTGTATTTTATTAAATTAATATATAGTTGTGTTGCAAAAATATTTGGGCTTATATTGTAAATGGCAAGTGTTGCCTCGGTAGCTGTCGAACTCTATGAGTTTTGTTTTTTCCTGCTTCCTTTTCCCCATGGAATGTGGGAAGCAGTGCCTCAGAGCAAAGTCTCTTGTTTAATGTATAGTCTACCAAGTACTACAGTACATAATCTGTTCAAAATGTGTTTGAGTGAGCTGGTGGAGCTAACTGAAAGGTCAAAAAATACATCTGTCAGTCATGGTTCTGTGCAAGTCCTTGTAGAAGCATTTATTAAAGTCATGCTAAATCACAAGAACTACATTTGTACCAATACCTGAAACTTCTTCATGTTGTTTTCCATGACATAAGGCTTCTGCCTATGTAGATATCATGTTATCGGTTGGTTCTCAAAAGTATCTTCAGTGGTTCAGAAATGTGTTTCCATTATATTTTAAAAACATGACAAATGCATTAATGCATGTGTGGTCCCAGCACTGGTTACTTGCATTGTGTAGTGTTTTTTCCAAGAGGTCTGGGTCTTAAAAATCTGTTTTCCTTCTCTCAGTGCTCTTCTGCCTCTTTTTATTGGTGTCCTTTGAGAACAATACACTTTCTCTTCCATCATTCAGTTGCACCTTTTCTTGTGACATTTAGCACGTTTCAAACTTACTTCTCTCTGAGGCTAAGAAACCTCCAATTTCAGGAATTGGGAAAAATAAAATTATCACTTGCAGAAGTAGGAGCAGATGGGAAAATGCCTTGATTGACATTTTCCTTCAGCATTTAAAATTTTTGGCATTTTACAGCTTCATGGCGAACAGTTTTGAGTCCATACCTTAGACAACGTGGTGCTGAGTTAAATAAAGACTGTTTGTGCACTGGAGCAGAAAAACGAATTATTTGCAAATTGGTGGAGAATCCCGTGCCTTCTTTTCTGGCCACCAAGCTGGTGTAGAAACAGTGTAAATGTCATAAAATCCTTGTATTGAAAACAAAAACAAAAGAAAAAACAAACATTGAATTAAATTAAGCTTTTGTAATTTTAAACCTTAAAAAATTTGCTGAAAATATTTCCATCATATGACATCAAGATTTCAGACTGTACCTCGTTTGCAAAATTGCTTTGGGAGGGAAGGATGGACAACTCCCATCAGCCTTATTCTCTTGAGAACTGTATTTGGTTCCTAGTAACAGCCTTTCCAAAGCTCTACTCTTGGTTTTTATTATTCATCAGTGTTTAAATGAGAAAAGAAGGATCTTGTACATGTGAAACCTAATTGACTCTCTATATTTTGGACAATTTATGTATCTGCGATGTGTCGTCTCTGTTTTACGGTGTTATTTTTGCCAGGAGACTACAGGTTGATTTAGCTTGATAGTTGAAATTTGATGGAAAATGATTTCCACTTAGTTTTATCAAGTGTTGCCTCTCTCTTACCAGACATATAACCATGTAGTACAATCTGAAGCACTATGTAAATGAAATCAACAAAGAGAGCAAGGTTTATTTTTAAGACGTTTTTAACACTAAGTAACCAGTTGTTCTTTTTCTCACATGTGTCTGCAGATGTTAAACACCATAGATTTTATAAATTGGTTGTGCCAACGTGTGAGGGATTTACCTTTAGGCTCCCTGTCACCAGTGATTTACTAGTGTTAGCTGCTTAACACATTATCTGTATTTAGTAGTGATTATTTATTTACAAGTTGATGGTAATTCAGCAGTCAGGACGCTAAGCTTTTATAGTCGAGGGAATCTTGCTTTTATTCATTTCCCTGGCAATTGCCTTTATCACAAACCTCTGGTGCTTGGCTTCCCAGGAAGCCCATGAGATGCCAAAATCGCCCCTTTAGGGAGCAATCGCTCTAATGGATGATGCATAATCTACTACATTTGGAGGAGTTCAGCTTAATTTTGAATGTGAAAGAAGATCTTAATTGACATCTTTCAAATATTAAGCCCTTCAAAAAGTCTCACATTGAAAATAAAAAATGTGATCCTCCTTTGTCTTTTTTAGTTTCTCATAGAACTGAAGTCAAGCACAGAAAAATCTGCTTATGGTAATAGTAGTGGAAACCCAAAGTTTTAAAAAATTCTTATTAATTATTAAAATTTTTAAAAATCAATATCAAAATAATTTTTCATCAGATAATTATGAAAAATATTTCATCACAATTAAAATAGTAAGAATCAGTGTTAGTTATACCTATACCAAAGTAAATATTAAAGAGACATATCATGAAATTTCAGCATTATTTCACATACTTCTTTAATCTAACATATTTACCTTTATTGCAGGCAGCATATAAAAAATAAAACTATTCCATTAGCTAATTGAATTCCTGGTTGAGAAAATGACTTTTTTTGTTTCCTCACATTAGCTGAGATCTTGTAAAACATAACTTCCCCTTAAAGGAATGAGACATTGCTCAATTTTTTAAAATGGCACCATATAAAATGTCACATAGTAATAGAGCAGGATGGAATGTAAGATCCAGGTTAAAAGCTGCTTGTTGTCTAAGGGAATAGAACTTGCTGAGGTCAACAAATGGACTGGAATCTGGCATAATGTATGCCTACTTGTTATTTTCTAATTACATTCTTTTGACGACAGACAGCAAATATCAGAGCATTAATTCAAATGAGAGTTTCAGCTATCAAGAAATGCTGATTTGAAGTGGAATTGAATGATACCTGATTAAAGTCTGACTTTCCTGGCCGCAGTGTTTTGCAGGTTAGTTATTCTCATTTATCAGCCCATCACTCCATAAGGTTCTTAGCTACACCAAGTGATTGGTGAATAAGGACAGCAACAACAACAAAATCAGCATACATTTTATGGATTTATCTCAATGCTATTGTTTAATGGCTGTGTTTAATGTGACCTATCTGGAATATGAGGACTCCGAATAAAAAGCTATTACTAATAGTAGTGTTGCCTTCCTTTGAATTCATTCACATAGAAATGCTGTTTTGCATACTGTATGCCGCAAGGACCTTGACATTGTTTATTTTGGGAAAGTGAAATATGACATCACAATTATTTTTGGTAATTATCAGTTTGCCAGTAAAATGAGATTTAAAAAAAAAAATCCTTAAGAATGTTACTAGTTTCATTCCAGAAACACTATATAAGATATCTTGGATAAGCTGGTGAGTTAAATAATTACCATGAAGTCAGAGCCTAACAATTGTTGAGCCTTTAAAAGTTTAGAATCCATGTGACAATAATTTGGTATATGGTCCTACTCCTTACTTATGAACATTGAAATTCAGAAATGACACTTTATAGACTTTCACACATTACTGTATGAGTGATGAAAGGAGATATTTATAAATGGCATTTTAAAGTAAATATGTTTATCATGGTATTTTAAAATCAAAAGTTCATCCTACAAATCCACAAACATATTCAAAGTTCCTGGTCTCTGTGTGTTTGGGGCTAATATGTCACAGGAGTAAACAATAAACCCAGAATGGAGGCTGGGTGATGAGCAGGTGAGTTTGAAGACACATTTTACAAACTGGTTTTGATTTTTGTCTTTTGTTACACTTAATCCACACATCTTATGTTTCTGCTCTCTAATTTATAGTGGGTGGAATTTTCTAAATGCCAAAGTAACATAATATTCTGCATGTTTATATTTTAAATTTTACTTATAATAGCACAATGTACCAAAATGAATACACTGCGTTTCCATTCTAGGATTATAATTGGTTAGATTTATTGACATAGACTGAGTAATTTATCTGTTCATTCTTTTGTTCATTTATTTGATGGCTTTTTCTTTTCCACTGAGCACTATCTAGGTGCCGGTTGCTAAAGAAGGATGCTGACATACAGAAACCAAGTCAATTACATCTTGCTCTCAGGGTATGTGAACATTATGTAACATGGTGGTGGACACCAACATAAGAATTGACCTTTTCTTATCCTTAACATTATTACTTTTATATAATTGAAGGAATTTCACTATTTAAAATAGCAAACTATATATATATATATATATATATATATATATATATATATATATATCGTAATTCACTGCTTTTTCTTATGAAACAGACCGAGTTGTTACTTTAGTCACTGAGCCATCCTTCCACCATATAAAGAAAATGATCATTCAAAGCAATGAGGCCCATCTGACAGTGCCGTAGTTAGGAGGAGATTGGGACTGCGATATTTACAACAGTCTTACTCCGTGCCAGTAAATGTCTAACTCCTCTTTTTTTTTTTTTTTTTTTTAAGTTGGTGTGCCCATAAGATATAATTATTTGATAATTTTTTAATATGAAGAATAAGTGTTAAAGGTCACTGTTCCATTAATATGGGGCATAAAAACAGATCCACCAGGTAATGGATCTTCTTCAAACTATTCATTAACCACTTTTGGATATGTTTGCATAAAATTCCATATCACATGGCCTGGCTTATCACTTATTAGCTCAAGAGTATATTTCACTTTAAGAGGAAGAATTTACTATTTGTCTTACTCCTTTCTTATACACATTGAATATTTATGGCAAATAGGTTACATTTTGATTAGGAATAGTGTTTGTAAATTTAGCTTTATAATGTTGCATAATTGAGTTAAAATATATATATATATATGTATATATATATATATATATTTATCTTTATTGGTACATTAAATATACACATCATGATTGCACTCCATAATGGGGATTTGTACCAGTATAAGACACATCTTAATTCTCATTTTTTCCCATAGCCCTACCCACCTTACCACCCCCCCCGTATACATAAAATTTGTTTCCTTACTTTTTTGTTACAGTCTCAACATTGCCCCCTTTCACCTTATTTTACATTGAGCATTTTCTATTTCACAATATATAACATACAATGCTAGGACTCATTTACATCTTCATTTTCTCATACCAGAGAAAAGATGTGATATGTACCTATCTGTGCCCTATTTATTTCACTTATGAGGATATCCTCAAGGTATGTACATTTAAGTAGAAATTATATTTTTTGAAGATTGTAAGAAAGCAAATTTCAGATCGTATGTTGTGTTCAATATACAGATCATTATATTTTTTCTAAATAATTGGCAAGTGGGGAAATTTATGTGAAAATTGTGCTTACTTTAGTGTGCATTTGGGAGCATCCTAGCCAACTAGAACAAACCTAAATTGATATTATAAATTATAGCTTTAAAAAACATTTTAACTCATGTAACATTGTCAAAAATTATCAAGGTGTTACAGAATTAAAGATTCTTTTTTAAAAAAAATTCAAATCTTTATTGGTACATCATGAATACACATGAAACTTAAATAGATCATTAGGCTGATCCAAAGCGCAAGTAACTGCAAAACATGATACTCTGACTTGAACTAAATTTTCAGCTTTGCTACTTGCTTCTGAATTCTGAAATCTTGCCATTTTTAACGTTTTACCTCTGTAAGATCTTCCTTTCCCTTTTAAACTGGGAGTCAGATATCCTTTAAAGCACATCATCTTAATGTTAAGTACTCGTTACTATAATTTGAAAAATTAGAAAAAAAGGTTTATGGTCTCCAAGAAAAAGGGAAGACATCATGAAAACTACTCTTACATCCTTATCTTCTATAAAATATTTCAAGACACTAGTGATGTGCTATTTAAAAAATATTATAGAATCAAAGTTTTCATCTGAATTCTTATCTGAAATCAGTAAACGTTACTGAATTCCTTAATATTATGAATCTTGCATATGGTAATGTAATAGGAAAGTACTACTTAACTTCTTGAAAACAATTTTTAAAAACCTAGTAATATATAAAATTGCATCCATATGTATGAAATAATTTACATAAAAAATCAAGAGACTGATTTCAAAGCTAAGTATCATAAAATAAAGAGGAAGGAAATTTAAACAATACTACTACAGCTAAAGAAGGAACAGTACATTCTGACTTGCTTCATACATACTAGAGACACATTATATTATTAATGCAGTGACCAGATGAGAAAGATTGTACTTGTTATCTAAGTCATTTGTAGCGTTCTTGGTCAAAAGTGAAGTTCAACTGATTCTTTCTCAATCGAACCAGCTGAAACTTGGTTTAGTACTGTGATCCCAACCCACAGCAAAACAAATTTATTCTCAAGAGTTCCAAAAATAAATTTTAATGTTCCTTGATATTACTTCTTTTATATTGTGTTAAAGTGTACATAACAGTCATTCATTACACTGACCTACTAAATGTCTCTGCTTTACTTCTTGAACAGTGTTAAATCATAGTTTGATATTATTCTTCCTTATGAATACAGGTTAAAGACTATGTAAAATCTAGTCTTTCACTTTGACACAAGAACTTTGAACATATATGTTTTTCTTTAAAAGTCTGGTGACCATGTATAGATCTTTGCTTATAGTATTAATAAAAGATTGTATAGTGTTTATCATCATAAAGGTGAATATTTTCTTATTTTCACCATCTTCCCAGAACTTTATCTCAGTATCAGCTAAATATCATGCTATATTTCTCATTTATTTATTGAAATAATTCCACATTCTCACCTGTGATAGATTCCTTATG
>PVIR01003518.1:0-87775 GCA_004026965.1 Petromus typicus
GCAAGTCAGCATCAAGCTAAAGAGCCCCCAGGACTGGGTTTGAAACCCAGAACCTTCGTAGCGAGTTATGTCCCCATCTCCCCTTTTTTATTTTTTGAGACAGGGGTCTTCAAAAGTTACCAAGTTGCCTAGATTGGGCTTAAATTAGTGCTCCTTCTGCCTCAGCCTCTCTATGCTCCATGACAAGCCCATCTCGCCATGCCATGCTGAGAGAGTTGCTTGGTTTTTCAGAGTATAAAGATGAAAGTTGAGATGTGCACTGCTCACAGGAAGATAGAAACTCCCTCAGCCAGGGAGCCTCTGCCATTAGCAGCAGGCAGCAATACCGACAGCTTTTCGGTGGTGACTGGGTTTTAAACTGTCTGGGACAAGAGTCTCCAGTGTTCCCATCTGCAGCAGCCGGTCCACAGCACTGCAGGACTGAGTTCCTGACACTGAAAGTGAATGAGTGGCCTGGAGCTGCCCCAGCACGCACAGCAGAACGCGTCAGCCTCCAGGGAAGAGCCAGACGGAACTGAGCAGGAGGCAGATGGTTCCAGCAGAAACGGCTTTTAAGGACCTGTTGCCTTGACTGGAACAGTCAGTGGGGCTTAGATAAGGAAGAGAGCCATCTGAGTTGGTGGGTAATTAACCTCTGACTCCACCCTCCCCCCCTTCCCAGATCAGATGTTACATTTACACTTCAGAAAATGTGAGGAACGTAGGCTTTCTGAGTGGCTTCTCCTGATGTGCCATTTGATTAATTCATGTGGTTGACCAGGCAGTTCTGAAAGAGCATAGATGGTGCTCTTACCTGCCTCATTTCTATGGTTAATATATTCAGGAGCAGTTAGGATACAGCACCCCATATTTATACTCAACTTTGTGCCTTTTGAAGTTCACATTTAACTTTGTGTTGATAAAAAACCATTTTCCAATTCGGATTTTTTTTAAATGCCCATTGGGCATCAAATAGCTTTTACAAAATGAGACATTTTGAGCCTTGCTGTGGAACCGAGCGAACGCGCTCTGCTGCCATTCATGCAAACAGTTTACAGTGTTGCACATCACCCAGACATATGAGAAAACAGAGCATTACCTTTTGCACCCGCTAATTAACACACTACACTTTTACAAATGAAACAGTTGAATTGTTATATTTGAAAATGCCTCTGCTTGCTTCATTTTAACTTTAAAAAGTGCGACTTCACATGAAAAATGAATGTGTGATGTAAGGAAACACAACAGATATCGCTTAGTGTTTTAATAATCCCACTAAAGTGTTATGAATATTTTAGCTCACTTATTGGCACTTGTATTTACAATGATGCATCCCCTCTATTTACTTAGGCTCTGACTGGGTACTAGATTCTTGCCTATAAGTGAAATATGGTTGCATTTTTTTTTTTAGAAAAGTGTTACACGATGGAGTAACCTAAGCACCATTGTGTGTTTTGTTCTTGAGCTGCGACCTTGTGGACATTTTGCTGAAGCCTCTGGAGCTCCGCTTCCCCACACTCCTACCCTCCTCTCCTCAAAATGTTTACCAACCCCTTTTGGGCCAAATCTCATTTTCCATCATTTTCTCCTAACCACCCTGTTTTCACATTTCCTCTCCCTCCTGTGCTCTGCTGAACATGAAGCACCATCTAATGGACAATGTTATCTTTAAAAAAATTCCAAATGGCTGTAGAAGTCCGCCAAGAGAAACAGTACAGATGCTTCGCCCTTCCTTAGCCCAACGCTGATATGAGTAGCTGATTGATAAAACTAGAGCAGATAACAAAATCAATTCTGTTTACTTCTCCAAGATGCTGACTCCAAACTTGTACTTGAAATTAAATCATTCTGCTTGTAAAGGTAAAACATGCTGTTGTTAGTTAATAAATATATGAGAAAATAGAATAACCTTGACATTCACCTCTCAAGGACAGCTTCTGATAACATTTTGGTGCTTTGACTATCTACTATTTTTCTATCCATATGACTGTCCTTAAATATATATGTTTCAATGCATATCTTACACATCAATATATATGTAATATATGTGCATATTTAGGATCAATTAATACACTAGGCTTGCATTCTTGCTTTGAAAATTTTATTTATTATGTGGAAATAGTGTTTTTATTGACTTCTTATAACTCATGGTAGTAAATGTCCATATAGGAAAATGTTTTTGAACTACTCTTTGAAGCTTTCTGCCTCTGTTGGTTATTTGGTTTCCAATGAGTGGTCATTATTATTAATAATTCTGCAATGATAACTCAAGTTCATAAATGTATGTCCTCAGTCATCTAATTTCTTAATATCAACCCTCAGAAGTTAAAGTTGTATTGGAAGAGTAAATTCTTGACCAGTGATTCATAATTATGAATATGCTTTGCAAAGAAATCATGCTAAGTCTTATTTGCACCCATAGCATAGGCAGTCCCTGTTGACCTTACGCATGCCAGCATTCCATGCTGTTTCGTAAATGTGTTATTTTGATAGATGAAAATGACAAAGTTTTCTTACTCTTGTGACTATTTTTAAAACATTGATAGGTGCTTTGTCTTTCTTTCATGTCTTATACAGCAGCCGTGTTGTCACGCCCTTTCCTCTTTGAATTTGGGTGTGAAGGTTTCCCTATTGATTTGTTAGCAGGCACTACTCACTGGGGCCATTAATCTCCTGTTATACATGTTCCATTTTGTGCCATGTTGTTATTTGAATTAATTTTATTTGATGTGTCCAGATACTGAAATTTTCTTTTTTAATTAGATACGACACCATTTTTCTTCATGACTTACTTCTTGTTTATAAAATTAAATACTTGACCTATCCCACACTTAGAGCCATATTAATATGCGTCTTCTTCAAATCTGTTGATTTTCCCTGTTGAGTCTTAAATTCACCTGGAATTCTTTTTGATATATTATTTAAGGTCCCATTTTATCCTCCAAGTTCACTTTTCTTCTAAGTGTTTTCTTACAGATCCATTTTTTCTGGTTTTTGTGATATAGCCCCTGTGTGATATAAAGTTCTAAGATACTGTTCACCTTCAGACCCATTCATTCTGTTGAATTTTGCGACACCGTCACACTGTTCTAGCACTCACAGCTTTATAATGGCTATTCTTATCTCACAAGGGCAAGCCCTTCTTTAAACTGGTACTGTTTTCAAAACTGCCTGAAGTTGTTTTGTTTTCCTCTAGAAGGAAAACCAGTATCATTTGGTGTCCACCCTCCATTACTATTCCATTTTCTCCACGCTGCTGTCGCATTGTGGGCACAGACGGGTGAGGGCGGTGGGAGCTGAGGTTGCATAAGAAGCTTCACTGCACTCTGCAGGAGAAACTCGGCCTCCCAGCCTGGAGACCGACACAGTGGCCCCTTCTGCCTTCTGGGTCGAGACACTGCTCTGCTCTGTTCAGCAAGCACAAGATACTCGCTCATTTGTTGTCTCCCAAATCCATTCCGTCAGCCTTAGAGATTATCTGGTAGCTGTCAGTCTGTGTGCTTAAAATTGTTGGAGCTTTGAACACATTTCTTCGAATATGTTTTAGAGGGGAACAAGAAATTCTGCTTTGGGGAATGCTGGACAGATTTCCTTTTAAAAAATAGAATTATTTCTAAGCATTTATCCCTGTAATATGTCCAAATTTTACAGGGTTGCTGATGATGGACTAAAATGAAAAGTCGAAGAATCCATAACAGTTACAGATTACAGGTACTGGAAACGGAGTCAGGTACTCATTTCCAGATCGGACCACATTTTCTAGTATGGTTGTCTCTTTTAACTGGGTTTTGAAAATGGAGAGTGAGTGGAACCAGCATTAGCCAAAATGGCCAAATTAGCAAACCCTCCCTTAGCTCTGTCCTTTAATTTCTATTCTCTTTCCATCCACTCAGTGTCCCCCCTACCTTACCTGCCCTTTTGTATGAGGCAGCTTTTCTAATAAGGTCACCCATTCCATGAAAATTGCCTGCTTGTAAATAATCTTAGTTTCCTAAATTAAGATTCGGCAAGCCCTTGCCCACACAATGGCTGCCACAGATAAGTGCACAGTAAATTTTGAAACATCTGTGTGTTCATCTTCATTTCCTTGCTTCTGTCTCCAATTTCCTATGTGCCATCAGGGAATTTAGGGACGCACAGAGAGCATCCTCTTTCCCACTTGTGCAGCTCCCGTTTCATCAGACTCCATTTGTCTTTCTAAAGGGCGTGGTCCTGAGTAACATGTTTTCAGGTGGTAATATGGGAAGATTAACACTTCCCTGCCATCTTGCCTGCAAAGGTCTGAATACAGCTTTAGGTGTAGATCAACATATGAAATGAGACATTTAAGTTGCAGTTCTATAGCACTATCAACTTCCTCTCCATCTCCTCTGCTGCAGCCTCTTTTTGCAACTCTACTGGCATTAGCCCTCACATCATTGCTGGCAGCAATGATGGGCCGAACTGAGCCCTCCAGAACTCTTCCTGCTGAGTCCCTGCCCCTCAGTGTCTTAGACTATGCCTGACATGAAGATAGAGTTTTTACCGACATAGTCACATTAAACTGAGCTCCTCAGGGCAGGCCCTAGTCCAACACGATGATGGTTTTATTGAGAGAGGCAGTGTGCAGGCCGGCTCACACCTAGGGAGAAAGTCCTGTGAAGCCTGAAGACAGAGGTCAGAATAGCGTGTTCACAAGCCGAAGGATACCGGGAGTGCCAGAAAACCCCCAGAAGCTGAGTAAGAGTCTCCCTCACAGCCCTGCTGAGGACTCTTTGCTCTCAAACTTTGGCCTCCGGAGCTGTGAGAGATACACTTATGTTGTTTAAGCTGCCCAGTGGGCAACACTTTGATATGCAGCCCCAGAAAGTGAACACAGTAGCTGATAAAAAACAAAAGAGGCAAAATTGTCCCCCAAGGCAGAGCAGGGTCCCTCAGAAGTCTGTGCACTGTGCCTTCTACTGCACTAGACACCTTCATTTCTTCATCTGTCACAAGCTGGGGTCAAGGGCAGGCTGCTCTGACAGCACATGGTTTTTTTGATGCTGGTCCAGGCAGTGCTGCCTCTTCTCCATCTTGACACACCTGCAACAGGGCCCAGCTTGCCTGCCTTGGTTCCCTGGCTGGAGACGGCCATTGCAGGAGAGTTTCCTGTCTCTGGAAGGACTGATGTTGGAACATGCAGTAGCTACTGCATGCCTGACTCAGCTGACTGCCTCACACAGGTTTCTGTAATGCTCATCCTCCCATGTGAGGTCAGAGCTGCGACTCTCTTCAGCCGGATGCCCATTCATCTGTAGATACCCAGCCAGAGTACAATGTCTCCTAGTAAAACAGCCACTGTGTTGCGAATCCAGTATTTTTAATCTGAAGCTGCCAATTAGAGCATTCAGAAGTCTGGAAAGCATGGTGTAAAGAGAATGCAAGAGCCGGGGTGGTGGCACACACCTGTGATCTCAGCACGTAGAAGACTGCGGCAGGAGGATCACCATCAGTCTGAGGCCAGCCTGGGCTACCCAGTGAGTTGGAAGCCAGACTGAAATACACAGAAAAACACTGTCTCAAACAAAAAATAAAAATAAATAAATAAAAAGAGAATGGAAGAATTTGTTCTAAAATTGTGCAGAACTTCAAATGCTATAGGGAGTAAAGAAAAAGCAGCTTTTCCCAAGCTGCATAGCAGCCCAAGAGGTCGCTTTTCTGAACCAAGTTTCGTAGACATGCCAGAGGCAATAGAAGACTCAATGAAGTTGAAATTTTAGGTAAACTTTGATTAAGAATTTATTATGAGTCTCTTGTAAGTGCTGCATTAAACTCAGTTGGTCATCGTTTATCTGACGTTCTGGTGTAATCAGTCTGGCAACATACATGTAAGATACTCTGAATACTACAGGACAGACAGAATTCTACAGCTCTCCCCATTCCCTAGTGTCATCTTTCTCTAGGAAATAAATATAAATCCACCCCGAAGAGAAATCTCCCCTGGCACCCTTTCCTGTGACCTTCTCAATGTCCATCCTCTGATCCCTCATCCTGCCACTAGTGGAGTCCCCAGCAGTCTCCACTTCTTGTCTTCTATGGCTGAGAATATCCCATTCCAGACCTGGGGTCAGCCACCTTAGTCATTCCAAGAGGAGCATCACACCACCACGCAGAGTCCTGGCCAGGCCATAGCAGTGACCTTCCCAGCTTCATCCGAAGAGATGCAGAGGGCCTTATGGGGAAAATGCACAGAAAACCCAACTCTGAGGACTCAAGATTGGTTCGGTGGGCAACCTGCCCTGTGGCATTTCCACCACATTTCCATTCCACATGAGTTCGAGGCTTATCGAGTTTAGTAGAAATGGATTTATAGAAAAGATCAGGTCAGCTCAGTGTCTGTAAATCACCAGAGCATGTCTGGAATCCTGAATCCTATCATCCATTTCACTTCAGAACCCATCCCTTCCTATTGATGCAGCACCTGATGATGGTGCCCAGATGCTCACAGCCCCATCTTCTCTCTTGGTGTTGCTTTTCAAAGCATTCATTGGTTTCCAGTACGGTCCTGCTACCTTGACCAATGTTCAGTTACTTTGAGCTTTATCAGTTAAAGCAAACATAATTCCAATGACCAAACATAATTCATAATATTTTTGAGACAGAGTGAACTTTACATTTCCTGGCCAGGATAAGAAGCCCTCCTGCTATGACGCAGAAGCTCAATTCAGAGTCCAGAGCTGTACTGCCTGGCAATGTAGTCACTAGTCACATATAGCTACTTAAATTTATATTTACATTAATTACAATGAAATAAGTGAAACTTTCAGTTGCCTTACCACACTGGCCACATATCAAGTGCCCAATAGCCACATTTGACATGTGACCACTCCTTGGAATAATACAGAAGTTTCTGTCAGACTGTATGAGAATCTCAGTTATTCTCAAACATAGCAAAGATCATGATGCATGTGACTGTTAACATGAACACCAGTTGTATTCTAAGATATACTTGTAAAACAGAGCAAGCATTGGGTTATTTATAGTTTATATGGAGCTGTTTGCAGTTTACTGTTACAGTGACCTGGTTAAAGATGACAGTTTATATGCCCAGCCCTCAACATTTCCCAAGAACCACAGAAGCCCCGACTGTGTGTGTCCACTTCCTTCCCTGAGGAGCTGGCATAGGGGCTAAACGAGAGGAAGAGATGAGATGCAGAGGTGGGCAAAGCTAGAAACCACTGTGTAGGTGGAGGGGGCGTCCTCAACCAAGCCAAACTTCCTCCTTTGAGCTGTGTGGCTGCCGAGTACCTAAGCAAATCCCAGTCTTCTCCTTGATTTTGAACAAGCAGACTTATTCACTGAAAAAATGTAAGAAAACAAGGATAAGTGAAAAAGAAAGACTGTCAAATTCTTACCCTGCTGGGCAGAGAGATCACAAACACGGTAAAAGTTTTTTTAGCTCCCTATACCTTTTTTGTCCTTATGTGTATAATATGTGCATAGAAATAAGATCTAATATGCGTACTGTTTCTGACATACTTTTTAATTAATATTCATCAACACATTTCTAAGTCAAAATGACTTGCAAAATGTTGCACTTCAAGGCTATGCATTAATTTGTCTTACGAGTGTCTTAACTATTGCTAGGAATTTGGTAGGCTTCCAGTTTTTCATCGATTTTAAATATCTTTCCATGGAACATCCCCAAAGTTTTACATATCCTTATTTATTTACAAGGGATAAATTTCTGGAAGGGAAGTGCTTGCTCAAAAGGGGGCTCAAGGTTTGCGATAAAGTTCTGCAGTTTCTTTATAAAATGTAGGCATTGACCTAACTCCTTAAGGGCTCTTCCCATTCCAAAGTTGTCTGACTCCTGAATGGTGGTTCTGTGGTCTATGAGAACCTGAGTCTGAGACAGCCCAAGGTTCCAAACTAGGGGTAATAGCATCGTCACCTGGGGAAGGATCAGTAGGAGAAGATCCTTTCCCCACAGATCCTAGCACAAGATACTGCTAGAACTTTGGAAATGATCAGGGTCTGTGTATCCAGTACTTAATCTCTGGCCATTATCTAATTACCAGTCAAATAAAATGGGACAGTGTGGTAAAGAGCTAGACTTTTAATCCTTTTACATTTTTTAGCTGTATGGGGTGAACTAGTATTTACCATGCAGAACAGAGCAGTTCTAAGTATATACCTCAAATATATACTCAAACCTTTGATATTTGCTTCATCTTAAGTGTAGCAATTCATAACATTGCCCCAAAGTCAGCATAATACTCACCTATTTGCTCTAAGCTCCTTTTACTTCCTTTATTACCTCTTCCAAGGTAGGGATACTGCACCCTAGTTGGCTGTAGTGCAAAGGAGATCCTCCCCTTTCTCAAAGTTGAACTCAGTTCTGACCTAATGTGGCACATCCTTGAGCCAAGCTGATCATCCAGATGAGGCAGTTTCTCCATTTGGCGCTGTGATGATCACAGTGCCTGATTTACTGTTGTGAGGACTAAATGTAGAAAGAACACTTAGTACAGGGTGTTAGCACCCAGGCAGTCTCCAGGGAGTGAGACCACTGCTGTTATCTCCAGCCTTGTAGCAGAGTCCCCTCCACAGAGGGATTGTCAGAACCCATGACTGACTATTACCCAAAGTCTGTTTTAAGACCACTTAAATGCACAGTGGAAGTATTACATCAGTAGATTCGACTTGAGATGAGAGTGGGGCAGGACTGCCAGTGTGCATTGGGTCCCTCTTGGTATGTGCTTTCGGTAGTACCCATCACACTGATAATGTCCTCAACTATTTTTATTATCTCCCTAACATTTGCTTTCCTACCATGCTGTCCACACCGCAGTGAAAGACTGTGTTTATCTTGCTTATTGCTGTATTCTTGGTGATAACTCCACAGTAAGCATTTACTGCATTTTGAGCTAAGTTGGGTAAAGGTGGGAATGAAGAAGCCAGAGAAAGTCCAGGATAGAAATAAACATAATATCAGGAACCCTGAAATCCAGCTGTTTAGATAGACACCTGGTTATTGGCCCAATGCAAAGTCTTGTTTTTTTCTGCTCTGTAAAGAGAAAAGGCAGGTTTTGATGGCAATTCTCCCTCCTCAGCACTGTTGATACTGTGAAGCAGGCCTCACTAGTACATGATAGGACACTGAGCAGCAGCCTGGCCCTGTGTCCCAAACCTCCCAGTCACAACAGAAACATGTCTCCAGATGTTGCTAAGCAATCTTGGAAAGGCAAAGCCCGTCCCGGCTGACTGGGGATATCTGCAGTTCCTCCCAGCTCTGATAATCTGATTCTACTTGGGACAGTAATTTCTGAGTATGTGGATTTTCTGGCATTTCATAATAGTGTTATAGGAATATCCCTAGGTAGTCACATAGATCACTGTGGCCTGATTATCAATTTAATATTTGGATCACTGGGCCATTAAAATACTGATTTGAAATTCAATTTTCTGTTTTTAAAAATGAACACTGTGAATCATCTGTTATGTCATTGATTTTATTTAAATGGATCGTACTGTTCTACCCACTCTGCGCTCATGGATTATGTGTAGTTCAATGTCAGAATGGCTGCTAATGACCCTAGCGATCGTAGCTCATGTCTATAGAGCCCACGCAGGGCACTGGCGGGTTTGCCTTGTTTTTGTTCATCTTTCACTCTTGATCCCCAAGTAAGACCTTTAATTAGTGCTCATTAAGATTCACAAACAGGCTGGCCTAGGATCCCGAATGTTTCAGTTCACTCCCTACTAACTTATTAAAGTTGATCTTAGAAGCCACCTGGAGAGATGCATTTGCTTTCTGGGATATTATGTCCATGCATCTCAGTATTCAAGGAAAATGTACTTTAGTCAAAAACAGAGGTGTACCATGGCAGAAATATCTGTTTATGAAAGATGTGTGCAGGAGGAGAATGGATTGCTCTTTCAGTAATAGTAAAATGGGAATCTCACGTTGGGGCTGTGGTGGTTGCTTAGTGGTAATCTCGATCCCTTTTGTTGGAAGCTTCCTTAAGATCCAGGATTCTAAGACACAGAGGATGCCCTTGAGGGTCTGTGGGTCCCAGTGATGTGAAATCAATGTCTCTGTGAGTCTACAGAACTTATTCACTGTGTTCCAGACAGTGTCTGCAGCAGTACACACTATTATCCCATTAATTCCCTCAATCCAACCAGATTAGTATTCTCATTCTTGCTGGAGAGACTTTCAGTAACCCAGAGCCAGAGTGGAGATTCAGATCTATAGGTTTCTGGGACCTGTAGTCTTTCTTCTCCATTCCCTACATTGACTCTAGTTTTGGAATAAAATAAAAATCACTCACTTATTGTTTTTCCTGCTAATGGAAATAGTTCTTAGAATCAATCCAAAAGTTGGCTCAACACTTATATTCCTATCAAAGCAGGTTATAGTGTTAAAATTTGCAAGTGTTTATAATAGGAAATGATTGAAAAATAACTTTGTTTTGATTTTTTGTCCTATGCATACTGTTTTAATCCATAGATTTCCTGTAGTTCACTGTAGCCTTGAGAACATAATTTCCCTCCATTGGAAATAAGCTTTGTTTAAACTAATGAGAAAACACAGTGGTTTTGGAGCTTGATGTTATTGTGTTTTTAAGTTTCACTAGGCACATTGTAGTTTAGAAATAAGATTTTTATATGAAAATATTCTCTTCATCACACTAAATCAATCAGAATTTTTAAGAGAATTGAAATAGCTTTGAGACTACTTGTGAATTATTTTTATTGTTCTGTTCTTTGAAAGAAATAAGTGCAAATTGAAATTTCAGTTAAAATTGGACCATGAGTATATAGTATCTCCCTTCCGTGTCCTTTTCTTTGTGAATATGAAGTTAGAAACACACAAACAAAGCTTCCTAGTAAACTTCTTAATGCACAGCAGCTGTTTTCATTTTTAAATAAAGAGTGCCAATGAATGGACCAGTTTAATGTCTTGGACTATCAGATTCAATCAAGGCAGAACCTCAGTTTGCTGGGATCTACAAGGATGATGCCAACCCCAGCTTGATCCCATCACTCGAGGTGTGATCTGGGAGTTGTACATCTGACCATGTCCACTGTAAATCCTGTGTGACAACACTCAGCGTTCTGCCTTTCCTCATTATTCAGAAACTGCCTGGACCCTACAAACTGTGCCCGTGTTTTCAAATGTATGACTGTTAAACACACTGTGCTCATTTTAATTCCAGGATGATAGTCACTCTAGGAAATAGTTTTTTAAAATAAGCAAACAAAGAGCATTTAATTCATAAAGGCACAGTCATTTGTTGGTTTGTTTATTTTAATCCAGAATTTGTGAGGAAATATTTTTTTAATAGAGAAAACAAAATCCTATTAAAGGCAGATTTCTCTCAAATGAAGTCATTACAGTATGTTTAAATTCATGCATTATAATTTTGGTGATTTAATGAACATTATATTTGAAAATATTGTTGGTTTAAAGAAACAAATATCCAACATGTAATTTCCCACTAGCACTGGCTATTTCAAATCCACTTCCTCAACATAATGATGTATTTAAATGAGTGATCTTATTGGCTAAATTTTGATCACACTGTCCAGTGTTTGGCGTAAAAATGGGTAGACCAAGTCTCTGCACCCAGGACTGGTTGTGTAACCAACAAGAATGAGACCTCAGCAGAGCGCTTGTACTGGAGGGCTGGGTTTCTGCTTGGTTGCAAGTGGGCATACTGCACTGTCCCCCATAGACTAGGGAGCTTGCCGGGCACAGGGTCCCCATCCCCACCCAGCACAGGAGTCCCATAGATCTGTGGTAGGGGTTCTGCTGTCCAGGTGCCCAGCATGGTTCTTGCAGGAAGCCACATCAAGCTCGAACTTCTCTGACCACATTTTGGGCTGTGACACTTAGCACTTACTTTCCATGGAGAAACCAAACACATCCCTAAGTAACATCACCTTTCAGTGTACTTGAGCCAGAATCTTGTGTCTGGCTGCTTTTATGAACTCAAATCAGAGGGATTAAGGACGGCACAATGCTAGACAGTGGGAAGAAGAGGTAGGCTAAGCACGAGCAAGGAGTTTGGGGTCGGGAGGACATATCCTGGTATGTATACCTCGTTGTGAATGGACTTTAGGAAATATCTGAACAGCTGAAAAGATAGGGGGAAAAAAACGTGCGGCCAGGCAGTGTGCGGGGGCTGCATCTTCCCAGATGGAAGCACTGTTCTGTATAGATTGCCCGTGGAAATGTGGGCTGCAGAGTGGTAAGAACTGCCCTTTAGCTGCCTGGTGATTCCTGGTATGGAAAACCTAATGTCGAGTCCATTTCTCCTACCGATGACCTGCAAGTCTTGCCTAAGCTACCCTCTGAGCATGCGCGTTGCTTGCTACTTAGCAATTGCTCAGTAAATACTAGCTCTACCCTTCCTGTTGTTTTATGGATATCTTTAAAGTGGATGAAAGCAATTATGTCTGACGCATTCAGAAAGGAATTGAAGGGCAACTTCCCTCCCTCTCTCCTGTTAGTCATGTCCTATCTGCACTTTTTGCTAAAGAGGAGCAAGTAAAGCTGGCTGCTTCCTGTTGGCTCCAGTCTCTTCCTCAGCTATACACTGTAGGGTGCTGAGGTTTTGAGAGATGCTGAAAGCATTCTAATGCCAATGCCGGGTCCCTATCTCACTGTGCCAGGGGTTTGCAGGGGTCTGCTAGGAAAGAACTCATTTTCTGAGCCCCTCTGGGGCAATGCTGTGAGTTTCATTGGTGGTCATGAGTGTTTACTTTAGGATCCATGTGAAAGGGAAAGTAATGATCATCACGGATACCTCTGCATTAGCTTTGAAAGTCTGCAGACACCAGGAAGCCCAGCGAGTCCCACCACATACGACCAAATAGACTGCATTTAAGTATTCATACCCTGAACGCTAATTGTGCTAGCTAACATTTGTTCAGCTCTTTGGGGCTTACACAGTACTTTACTTCTATTTTCCTATTTAATCCTCACTTAGTACTAAAAAAGTTAGTGACACTAATGGGAACGCACAAAAACCAATTTCAGAGAGTGTTAAATACACAAAAATTATAAAGTAAAATGAGAGTGATTTCCTCTAGTCATGAGGAAAAAAATGTCTCTTTTCAATCTTTATGTATTTGAAGGTACTTGCATGTTCACTTTTCTGAACTCTCTGATGTTTGTTTGCCCTTTTATTTTAGATTTCCAGTATAAATGGTTGGTTGTGGCAGTTTTCTGCCTGATTTGAAATGAAAAATAGATCTTTGACCTGCATGATTAAAAATAGGTTGGGTTTCTTTGGTAATGTTCTTGTTTATTATTATAAACACAGCCTTCATCTTAACAAAGTAGGAAGGAACACTTGAGAAAATTTTTTATCTTATTGGTACTTCACTCTTAAAAAAAGAAAAAGAGATGTGGATTTTTCAGTCGTTTAAATGGGAAATGCTTTATTTGAGATAAATACACAAAGTTTTAAGTATCGTCGATATTAGTCAAACAGAGCAGCTTTTAACTATTGTCTGAAGAGCTCTCATCTGCTGAACTGCAGACCTGTGACCTCTAGATAAAGTTTCAAAATGGCGAAAATATTTATCTTCTTGCTATGACCTTCCGTGCACAAGACATGAGCCATGGATTTGTTTCCTAGGGAACTAGTGAGTGAGGAAGATCTATAATTAAATCTGTGAGTTATATGCTGCACATGGGAATTGGGTACACACCAAGCCCTTTAGAAAAATCCAGTAATATTAGGCTGCAACTGGTGGACATAAGCCTAGCTCTGCCTCAGACACTTCTTAACAGAATCATTTGGATCGTGAATATGGGAGAGCGCTTATGTTTCTCTCAGAAGTCGGGGTGTGGGGAGGCCGGCTTCCATTTCATCCTGCCCTAGCTGGCCCCTGCCTGTTCTTCCAGCATCTGCAGGGGAAGGCCTGGCCTGTCAGATGCCATCAGGTCTTAGAGCACCAGTGTATGGGCCAGAAGAGATCTGAGCCAGAGGTTGTCAAAGTTTTTCTGATCCTCAAAATGCATTTCTCAAATAAAATCTCACCCCAGAGTTCAGCAGGCAAAGGCAGTTTGGGTGACTTGGCTCGGACTGGGTGTAAGCAGTGCCCAATATTGTTAGGTCTTTGACCGGTTCCTCCAAGCCCCAAAGCCAAGGTCAGGAAGCCCTCAGGCCAGGTCTCTTCTGGATGCCCCGAAGCAGCCTCACAGCAAAGCGCTGGCTGAGGGATGGAGCAGGGCTCACACGGAGCCCCTTGTCCGCTGTTCTGTTGCGTTGTGGGCTGGCTCCTGGAGGTGACAGCTTTCAGAGAAGCAAATACACCAGAAAAACTCAAAGCTGTTTCCAAACCTGGCTCAAATATTTTTCACAGTCAATTTCCACGTCTGGAGGCTCCCAAGGCCTCAGCTTTCACACGAGCGCTTCTATTTCTCATCTGCCGAATTCAGTAATAGGCCTTTCTCTTTAACTCCAAAAAATATAACTCTGCAGGCTTCTCCCTGAAAGTGCCGCCTGCCCTGCTGTCAGCCCTCAGCCAGAAGGATCCCCTGCTCCAGGACACCAGAGAGGCGGTGTCAGGGAACAGAGGACTTGGATGGTGACACAGCTCAGCCTGGTGCCTGCAGATCAGCTCCCGCCCACACTACGGGATTAGAGAGTGTTGCCCTTTACATGTTTGTGTGGTATGTGTATACATATGAGGAGCAATTTAGGATTTTGTTCTGTTTATTGTTATTAATTGGTTTTTTGAATATACATACATCTGTGTAGTGACCTACAGAGCAGGCATGCATGTATCTGTGTCCCCTTGATTACATGTCTGTCTGTCTGTCTGTCTCTGTCTGAGATCTTCCCAACAATCTCATGAGAGAGATGCTATTTTGACCCATATTTATGAAGACACTGAGGCACGGACTCCTAAAGATTCTACAGCTGATGGCTAATATATTTTTATCTATCCAGCTTGGCTCCTGAGTTTGTGCTCTTTGCTACATTACTCGTTCTCTCTCTCTCTCTCTCTCTCTCCCTCTCTCTCTCTCTCTCTCCCTCTCTCTCTCCCCCCCTATATTGACTAAGAACAAATCAGTAAGCTGCTATCAATTTTTTTTCATGTGAAGGAAATAAGGCATCAAAATATGCTTTGAGGCTAAAAAGGGCGCAAAAAAGAGCTGACCTGCTGCCCCCAGTGGTTTCTCAGTAAGTTACCTGTTGCTGTAGAAGCCTTGAGCCTTCATGTGCCCAAACTAATATTTAAAAAAGAATCTACAGCAAATTAAGGTGACGGACTTTAGGATTACTTTGCAAAATTTTTTGCTAAATATTCTATTTCCTCTAAGTACTTTTAAATTGTATAGGTAGTTTAATTTGTCACAGAGGTATATTGAGACTTTTTCATCACAGGAACATTATTATTTCACCTAATGAGTTTTCCTAAATACAATACACTCCTACCTTTATCCCACAGGATGTTCACTTAAATCTATTTCTACCACTCGTGTGTTGACCCAGGCTAGTGCTGGAAGTGTTTACAGGTCACAGTAGCAAGTGTAGAGCTGATTGATAAGGTAAACAGGCGCGGTTGTTTGGTTTGATCATTGGGAACAGGATCACAAGCAGTGAGGTTCACCGCAGCACTGCCTCTGTCACCCACCACAAATGGGTAGGTGCTTGGGGTGGAACTTCTCATTGCCAGCACACAATCCCTGCTCCCTGCACCCTTCCAAGTAACATTCTTGGGAAGAGTCTGGAAACCAGTTATGATCTCCCATTTATTCCTGCACTGACTTGTGGAAAAAAAGAAATTATACCTTAGAGCAGGTATTTTCCTTATAAAATAGCCTTTATTCATGAAACTAGCACTTTTCAGAATGCTTTGTCTTACTCTGAAAGGCACCTGCTTTGTCTGTTTTCAAGACATTTTTTTTCAATCTGCCTCTGGGGTTTGAGGCTCCCTTACTTTGCTTGCTATCATCTCCATTCTATTTTTTTTTCTATACTCTCATTGTTTTCCCTTCTGTTTGTTCCTCTTTTGTTTTGTTTTGAACCCACTCTCACTTCTGTATGTACCAAAGACTGTATGTGGTACAAGTCAGGCTTGAGAACCACTGGTATAAATTACCTAAAGTTAAATTTCTTGGTGCTTAAAATGTATGAGTTCATTGTCACTTAGAAAATTCTAAAGCCTGACTCAGATGCATAGGGACAGGGGAGAAGGCAGGACAGAGGATAAAGTGGAGCAGGGGAGAGGCCCACGGGAGCAGAAGGTGGCGCCCAGGGGAGACGAGGAGCAGTGAGCTGCGAGTGGACACTGCAGCTATTGTCTCTAAACGCGAAGCATTTCATCTCACTTTACAACAGTGTTGGAAGGAGCAGGGACACTCACTTTACTAGAGCACCTTCACGAGCCTGACATTTTTATATGTCTTTCTTCTGTGTTTTTGAGTTTTATTTTATTTTGATTGACACATAATAATTGCACATGTCTATGAAATGCAATGTGATGTTTCTTGTCGAATGCCTTCAGATGTCAGCTGAGGTAAGTTTTAGCTTCCCAATGTCGATGGTGAAACTCTGACTTGGGGCAAAGGTGGATATTGAAACCCAGACCCTCTGACCCGACCCCTTGCTTAACTATTTGGATTCAGCTCAGCCTGAAGCTTCAGGTCCCTCAAGATATGAAATGGAAGGAGATTAGGGCAGGGGACACTCTTGGATGAGATAACTTTCCCCTGAGCCTGGAGAAGCTGTGACCTAAGGAGAGAATAAGCCATGCGCTGGCTTGGAGATTACTGTCCTGTAATTTTAGGGACCTGACCACCTACTAGTAATGTATAAGGCGTGACAGTTGCTATGAAAATCATAATAAATCAGGGATACAGAGGATGGAGGGCTGGAGGTAGACAGGAGTCCCCAGTGAGAAGGGGGAGGAGAGATGTGGGATGCATCTGTTGAGAGTGCACATCCTAGACACAGGGAAACATGGAAGCAAAAGCCTGAGCAGAAATGTGCACAGTGTTCTAGAAATAGCAGAGAGGCCTGTTTGTCTGGAGCAGAGAGGACACAGGAACAGTGTGAGACAGGAGAAGAGGCATGATCGATCGAGGAAGGCCACCTGAGCCTACATGAGGACTTGGGATTTTATTTGAACTGAGAGCCAAAACTATGGAGGATTTTATAGGAAGATGAACATGATATGGTCCCTGCCTGTATGAGGTCACTATGGCTGAGGACAGAGGATAAACTATGAAGCTGGTTAGGGTGGGAATAGCTGTGTCCAACATGAAGTAAAGGGGGAGGAGCAAGGAAGTGTCACTGTTTGCCACAGGCCAGCTGTGTGCCTTGGGGGCTGGGCCCTTGTCCCCAGCCCCATGTCTCCACGAGGTCACCACAGCCCAGACACTCGTCATCACCCCAAGGCCGCACGAGGCTCTGGCCCTTGTTCAACTCCGTCTGACCTTTCTCTACCTCAGCGGTTGCTTCTACTCCAAAGCCTATGGTAAATTTAAGACTTTTCGAATTTCTTATTGCATCAGCAGAAATATTATTAAATTTTCCATAAACTCACATTTTGTCTGTTTAAAAAGACGATGAATCTTCCCTTTTAGAAATTGAGGTGGATAGGATTAATGACCACGCATAAAATTTTATAAGCAATTATGACGGCTTCCTGTACCTCCCCTGGCTACTTATCACCCCGCCTTCTCATCTCTCTCATTTGCCGGACTGGGTTTTTCCACAACTGACCAGAACCTTGTGCCAGAAGGAGGTGGGTTGGAATGAGACCACTGTGGCCACGTGCTGCGCTCTGAACACCGGTCGTCACAAGGGAACCCAGGACTTGGCCGTTTACTGACACTGGCTCTGCGTCAGTAAACCAGGCATGGTGTACCCCTCATTCTCACCAGCTGTGTGTGATAGACTCTTTCGGAAAGAACGTACTCCTGTTTCAACAAAGTACACTTATATGCTTTTCCCTTCTACTACATAATGCAACCGCTTTCACTTTTTTCTGTGTATAAATCCCATCCTAGTCGGGCTCCTATTTTGACTGCATGACCCAGCCAGTTCCTGCTTCCTGTGACCTCCAGACACCCGGCCAAGAGCTGCAACCCCGTTTCTCAGGTCATTATGTGTAACAGCGCCTTTGAGGAAGACGGAAGTGCCCCTCTCCCTCCCAGATATTTGTTTCAAAGTTGTTAACTCCCGTATAGAACACCTCCTCATTCTATTCCCAACCTTAACACCCTTTTCCTGGCTGTCCGCATAGTAACAAACTGAATAAAAAATAATTTCAGTAACCAGAAAAGTGGATCCTTTGGACAGAGCATGGAGGTTGTATATGTCAGAAATCCATTTAAATACCTAAATAAAGGGGTTTGAATCAATTCTCATGATTAGGAAGCCCATGGGTGCATCTTGCTTTAGAATGACTGGATCGAGGCCTCAAAGAATTGTCCTGTGGTCTCTTCCTTCCCATTGTGGCCTAATTTGCTCCTACATAGATGGGCTTTCTCTGTGTGGCCAGGGAGGTGGTCACAAACAGCACCCTTCCGGCTCCATGAACAAGGAAGAAGCTCCCTACCAGGCAGAGGAGACAGTGTCCCAAGGAAACACTGTTCCAACATCTGACAAGTGTCCCTGGCACTAGCCATTTCTGAAGCCAGAGAGCTGAGTTCAGTATCTCCCCCTTTAGGTGGGAGTGGAAGGAGCAGTACCCCTGCAATCCCAGCACCAGACAATTGTCAAGGGCTAGAGGTAGAGTTGATGCTGGAGGAAGTTGGAATACCTGCAGATGCGTACATGTATAACCACCTTCTTTCCTGTTAGTTCTACTCAAGTCAAGCTACATATGCAGCTCTAGAGTTTCACCTAGAGGGAACCTAACTGGACGCAGACCTTGCGCAGTTCTTTTCACTCTAATTCAATTTAGCCATCAAGTCGAGCACCTGCCATACATTTTCACATGACGCAAGGTGCACACAGGCGGTTAAATGATGAACAACACGTTGTTGACTCTGCCCTCAAGGATACTGTTCACTGGGGAAAGGAGCCTCCTGAAATTACAAGGGTTGATCAATTGGCAGGCCTTGCCTGCATGCTAGCTGAGGAAAAGGAGAAATAGCCCCAAGGGTTAATACCCTGGTCTCTCCAATTGAGTTATTTTTCCAAGGCAATAAAATTTGAAGATTGCAATTAGTTAACCATTATGAAGACAAATCTTCAAATATTTCTCTCATGTGGTGACATTTAAAATGCTTCCTGCTCTACCAAACAGTCAATTGGATTTTCCCCATCTTTTCATAATGGCTAATTGCTAAGCAATTGATTGGATTCCCTTTTGTTACTATGTAATTTACTAAGCTGGTCAAACAGCTGCCCTGACCATTTCTCAGTTTGCTCATTTTGGCCACTACAGGGGAGGTTTAGGGTAGAAATGTTCTTATTTGTTTACACACGTTATAAATGATCAGTCTAATTAGTTAACATACTGATTCAGAGCAAAAGTTCGGTGACGCACAGGCATGAGTGACCCTCGGGGAGCTTCTTTACCTGTCTACGTGCCCACAGGGAGGACTTCGGGCCCATCTCACATGTTCCACCGAGCGCATGTGAGGTGGTACTATACCAGAGTTCACTCCCCCACCCCTCTGGGACGCCTTCAGTGTAAAAATGTGGGCTGCTGCTGCTGCATGCTTACAGGAATATGGACAAACCCCTTCTCCTCAGTTTCCCAATTTGGAAAATGGGAAAAAGCCCTGATAAAGCTTCCCATCTCTGAGTGTATTTGATGATGAATAAAAGAGAAAGCTGTCAGTGCCAGTGGAGCAGTAAAATGGACTGGTGAAGGTGCTTGATCCCTGGAAGTCACCAAACCCTTTTTATGTGTTACTTAGAAGATGCATTAATGTTTATATTTTTAAAACCTGTATTGTGGGAAAAGAAACATTGCCATTAATGCCCCTCAGCATATTCCCCCTAGCTCGGCACATACTCTACATGGTTTTTGCCACTTTTGAAGTAGCATTGCAGTCCTCTTCCATGAGTGTCTTTAGTGATGTTGCTGTGACTGTCCTGATGTCCCAAAACATTGACTTTTCACGGTTCTTTGGCTTTGGGGAAAAGCCAGGAGTTGGTCCCAGATCTGAGGAGGAAGGTGAATGTGGACACACCAGCATGTGCTGACAAGCCTGCCTTTCCATTGGCTGACACTCAGCAAAAGCATTCCCTGCACTTTTAATCAAACCTTGTAAATACACTCAGAAAAGAAGACTTCTACAGCTGCTTTGGAAAGTGGAGAGGAAAGTGAGACAAGTATTGTTGAGCTGAAAGGGAGAATTTTGACCGAGACTGATGGCAATGTGTCTTCTCCTATAATATAACTTTTAACTTGAATAATCGCAGTATGTTTAGTCACCCCTTCTCTATCAAGTGCATGGGTTCAAGGTCTTAGCAGCCTTATGTTTGCATGACTGTTACACCATAACACTGGTGATAACCATTATGTAATTGACATTTGTGATATTTGATGGTGTATTATCTATGAGAGATACTATGAAATCCAGTAAATATTACATTTCTTAGTTTGACAATTTCTAGATTGTAATAAAAAAAATTGAAATATGTATTTTGTTTTCAATATAAGAAATGCAAATTTTCCATATTTTGAGCAATTCTTCACATATGAGTCATGGATTATCTTTTGGAGACCCATGACTTCCACTCTGATACTTTGGCCACAACCCTCCTGAAGTTTAAAGGACCAAGCCCAACAGCAGACTCAGGAATGCTGGGCACTGATATGTCATTGCAGCAGCAGCCAATGTGCACAGCAGCCCTGTCCTCTGCCTTGTTCCCTCCTGCAGGGACCTCAGAGCTCAGGCCTTGGGAAGCACCTCCAGACCTGGGTCCAGGGGCAGCTGCTGGTCGTGCACACATGTTGCTCCTCATGCTCAGTGTTCCCTGGGCCTCTTGGACATCTGCACTGTGGATTCATCTCCAATCAGAATACTGATAGAGAAGGACCCAGGAGTCTCCACCAATCAGAACATGGAGTAGATGCGGAGTAAGGGATCTTCTAGCTTCAGCTCCTCAGAGAGCCAGTCCTTGGAAGAATTGCTTAACATGTCCCCAGTGCTTTTTCGTCATTTCTAGATACTGTCACAAAACTAGACACAGCACTTGGTGCTTTGTGTGTCTCACTATCTCCTCTCATACAAAAGACTTCATACTTTGAGGAAAGAGTTGTTTCCACAGAAAGAAAACAAGTAAACCAGGTGCTAGAAGCAGCAGGCCTGCAGTCTCCATGGTATAGCATGTGAAAGTAGATCCGGTTGCCTTGTGCCACTGCCTCCCCAGGGGGAAGGCAACATGGCACTGTGTGGGTGCCTGCCTTGCCTATCACCATGGCTCCCTGAGGCCTGGACTCCAGGAGGCTGAGGGACCATGTCCACGCTGTCATCTCATGGTGGTGTGAGCTGTGTGCGCCTCCACACCATCACTCAGACAGGTGTCGAGCAAGTGTGCTGAAGGGACCATTGCTTTCACCTCAGGGAATGAACTACAACTAGCAGATAAAGGCACAATTTTCATGGCCGAGTCTAGGTGGTGTATGTGGCTTTGACCCAAAATCACAGCAGGTACTTCTCTTAAAGGAGAGGAAAGATGGAACTGGACACATGGCTCTGGAGTAGAAGATGTTTGCAAGGCAGATGAGAGCATCAGGAGCCAGGTGGATCTGGTGTCTGATGACACTGTACAGAGCCACCCCAGATGCCAGCTCAGTCGGCACTCACTCACTCGCTGATCCTCAAGGAGACCAACTGGAGAGAGGGGTAGAATTGAGCCTATTTCACAGCAGCAGGAACTGGAGCTTATAGAGATTCAGTCATGTCTTCTCAACACAAAGATAGACAGGTGCCCAAGAAGTTGCAGCCTAGCCCTGGACACCAGCTCTGCGCTCTGACTCTGGCCTATTGGAGACAGCCAGGATTCATGGCTCCTTTCTTTCTGGGGCAGGGTAGACTCTTTCATCACAGAGCTCAGATGCTCCACAGAATGGTGGGTACCGGGACTACATCCCAAAAGAAAGCAGCGGGTCTCCTTGAGTCCTCCCACATTTTCTGGATCCAGTCCAGTTGGGCAAAAGTGAAACTCAGAGACAGCGTGCTTCACACTTCCATCTTCCTGCCACACTGACTTATTGTTTTATCAGCCCCAAACTTAAATCACAGCTCCTTGTCTGTCTTCGTCCAACTCTTGATTAAGGAGTGGGAGAGAAAAGAATTCAGCCTGGTATTCAGCAAACCTATTTGATTGATATCTCTGCTTGGAAAATCCACTTCAGCTCTGTAGTGTTCTGCAAAGTGGTGTTAACAGTGTCTCTTTTGGTTATAAAAATCTACACAGAAATATAAGAGAAGCCCCTAGTAAGCTACCTGTCCCAAAGCAGTCACTTAACCAGTCCCGACTTCTACCTCCTCTTACCTCTTCTGTTCTCAGCTCTTGGGTGGAGAGTCAAATGTTGTCATTAGGAAAGTGGCTACTCACAGAAGAAGTTTTTTCTGCATCCAAGTACATATGATCTGAATGATCCTGAGCTTTGCAGTCCTTAAGGACCTCTGAGCTCAATGTGCAAAACAGTGAAGCCCAGCTTTGCTACATTCTGTCACAGGGGGTAGCCCTCGGGTAGCCAGAGCTGCTGTCCTTGCCAGAGACACACAGGAATCCTCATTCTCCCCCTCCCATCTCCTCCCTCTCATCAAGCCTTCTGCTGCTCCCCATTCCCAGTCCCTTCCTCTCTCCTCCTCTTCTCCTTCCCTCTCTCCCTTCCCTTCCTCTCTTAATGCTGGAGATGGAACTTGGCCTCACACATGCCAGGCAAAAGCTCTACCACTGAGACACCCAACCAGTACCCAAAAGTAGGGATGTCCAGTCACCTCTG
Source organism: Petromus typicus (assembly GCA_004026965.1). Taxonomy (NCBI): domain Eukaryota; kingdom Metazoa; phylum Chordata; class Mammalia; order Rodentia; family Petromuridae; genus Petromus; species Petromus typicus. Next base: position 22,894 of record PVIR01003518.1, read on the forward strand.
TCTTGGGTTCTCAGAGCGAAACCTTGGCTTTCGGGGCTCTTGATACAATGACGGTCACATGTGCTATTAAGAGGGCAACCCCAGCACAGTTTTAAAAAGCAAAACCTTTATTTGTTGTGTCTTTCTGTGAAACACTACTTCCATTAGAGAGAAAGTAGAAAATGCAATTAGGAAAGATGGAAATAGAAGAGGGACTGTCAGGGCCTGAACTGGCACTGATTACCCTACTCAGCACGTACTGCTCCACACCCGCTCAGGGCTGCCTCCCAGAGCAGCTGCCCCGTGGCCCAAACCAAAGCGGATGGACGAGGTTGGTTAGCGTGTCTGTTCCCTTTTCTTAAGTAGAAAGAAAATGACTTCACTGAGTCTTTTATTTCCCTTAGCATGAAAAATGATTTTTAAAAAATTCTAGTAACAAATAGCTATCTTAAAGTAGGTGAAATAGGAGGGGACTTTACTTACTGCCCTCTCTAGTCGGGAGAATGCCTGAATGCAGCTGGGTGCACTGGAGCTGTTGGGGCAGCGTCATTGTCTTGGGAGGCCTGGTTGGTGCATTACTGACCTTCATCTCCTCTTCACTACTGCCTACCCCTCCCCCTCTCCTGTGAAAATCCGTATCGTGGTGGAATATTAAAGCTAATGGCAATGTTTTCACATAGTGGTAAAAAGCACATGCAAGAATGTCCAGAGAGAAATGTCTAAAAGATCCTTTCTGTGAATTTAGATCACCTCAACTGGGATTCTATCAGCAGGAGTAATCCAAGATGCAAAGAGATTTCTGTCTCACAAGAAGTATTCTTGAGAGCTGAACTTCAGACATGAGCTAATGTGAAAGGGATATTGGACATAAAGTGTACAACCATGTGACTCTTAGGGAGAAAGGTGGAAGACAGTCTTGGGGACAAAAACATAGGCAAAGAGCTCTTGGGCCTATCCTCAAGGCACAGCCTTGCCAGGAAAATATGATCAGATAGAACTTATCAAAATGATCACGTTCCATGAAAGAGCCTAAGAAAATGACAAGTTATACAATAGGAGAAACCATAATTCACTAATTTGATTGGCTAGATTGTTTTACTGTTGAAATCAAAGCATTCTTGTGTATTTGACATACTAATCACCTGTCAGATATGCGGCTTGTAAATATTTTCTTTTTGCTGTTATTGAGAAACTTATGGACAAAAGACACCAGCAGATATTTTACCAAAAAGGTTACCTATAGCAGATAAGCACAGGGAAAAATATTCAAGCTCATCAATCTTAAGGGAAATGTGAGTTAAAAGCACAGTGCACTGCCAGTACACAGTGCACCTGTCTCAGAGTGGTGAGTACAAGCGCCTAATGCTGGTGAAGACGCAGGGCAGCGGACAGTCCGGCACTGTGGGTGGGAACAGGAAACAGCACAGCCCTTGCAAGGCTGGTTGGCAGACTTCTTACAAACTATGAGAAACTGAAGGAAACCCAAATGTGTTTCAGCAAGTGATACACACACTGATACATCCATACCATGGGTACAGTTCGGTAGTAAAATGAATAAAGTATTAATACACACAACTTGGAAGAATCTCTAGGAAATTATGCTAAATGAAAAAGCCCATCCCAGAGGCAGAATACTGTATTCCTCCATGTAAATCATATTTTCTAAGTGAAAAAAAAAACCATGGAAATGGAGAACAGATGATTGGTTTCCAGAATCTAGTATATGACTGGAGAGGCTCTCTGTAGGATAGAGGATACAGACCAGAAGCTCTGCTGGTACTGGAACTAGTGGTCCTTTCATTGTAGAAATGAACAGAGAAACACATGTGAGAAAACTGTAGAGAACTAAATGCATGCATATGCACTCACACACACATTGAGTGCAAATTAAAATTGGAAAACTAGAGGCAAGACTGGGATTACATCTGTGCCAGTATTTGGACATGACATTGAACTTCAGTTTTACAAGGTGATGGTCTTAGTGGGTACTGGGCAACCAAATGTAATTGCAACTATAAGTAACTATATGTATGCAACTATATGTAAATTTACTATTATTTCCTAAATTTCAATGAAATTAAAAATGCATATTTATGCAGTCGTGTAAGTTAAAGACACTGGAAGAGTCAGGACATACACGTAACTATCAAGTGGAGCACTGAGCATCTTGTTTTGCTACCTTTGACTTTGGTTTATTTGGCAGGTTATCCCTGGTGTTCAAACATCAGATATTTAAAGGGTACAAAAAGAAAACTTGATTTAAAAAAAAGAATACATTGTTAAGTACAATTTACAGTTCTGTTTTTAGTTTATTCTAAAACTCCCTGTAATCATTCTTTTCCTGTACCTGAAAAGTGAAGATATGTCACGCATATACATGTACACAGGGACAGGCATGTAACGTGAAGACACACAACCGTGACCTGTCCAAGGGTGACCACAGTGAGCCTCAGTGTCCACAGCTCAGCCTCAGTGGTCAGAGAGGTGACCGAGCACTGGCGGCTGGCTGGGCAGACACTGGGCCTGGGGCGAGGATGGGGGCTGGGTCAGGACACCTCACGGTGGACCCCTGACTGTTGTTCCCTGGGCGACTCTCATCCAAAGCCACTTCCCAGACAGGAGACACATCCTGATGGTCAGTGAGAAAGAGTAGAGAGCCAGACAAAGAAAATAATGAGAGGCAACATATCTCATCTCCACTCTGCTGCTGGTGGGCCCCTGGCCTTTGATGCAGACATAATTGGAGGAGCCCAGAGCATGGGCAATAGAAACTGACTGCGGTCTGTTGTATGGAGCGAGTTCATGAGCCTATAAAAGATTCAGCCCTCGCTTCCCCTTAGGAGAAGTAGCCAACCAGTATTAATACTTCAGAAATACTAGAAGGTAGGAGAGGAGCCATTACTCATCACTAGCACCTCCATGGCACTAAAATTAAATAATGGATTTTTTTAAAAGTCAGAATTGTGGGAGTTGTGGAACTATAAAAAATATTCCTCTCTGGAGATGTTGCATTTTTTTGCTTTTATCTTTTCTTCTCCTCTTGAGAACATTTTGATTTACTTCTATGATAAGCTTATAACAACTGGGAACCTGGAAAGTGGGATGAGTGAGGTCAGAAGGGAAGGGGCGGGTGCATCCTAGGAAGCAGGGCAAAGGCTTCTCCAGAAAGGAAAGCTTCGGAGCCAGGCATGTGTCCACCTGCCATCGTGCTCTCTGTCCCTCAGTCTCTCTGTCTGTCTGTCTGTCTGTCTCTCACTCTCTCTAAAGCCTGCAGCCCTTGGTACTTAACAGTGAATACACATGTGCTCAGGGTCTGTTCAGCAGAAACCTTGGAGTGAAAGCCCAGCCATTCCTTTCTTAGTTTGGCCAAGGCCTGGAAAGACCAACTCTGCCCCCGAGAAGGCACAGTGTTTACCGTGAAGGTAGAACAGCCGGGAGTCAGTATGTGACCATCACATGTCACTCTTGACTGACCCGATGACCTCACGGATTTCCATCCCTGGCTTTGCCCCCAAATGAACTATGTGACCTCTTAGACACAGCTTGGTCTCAGACACTCCTTGGTCTTTGCCTCCTTGTTGACATAAAATCAATAGGAGTCACTGGTAAAACCCATGCACAACATTAGCTCAGAACCTTCCATATAACCCCGACAAGCACAATTATATAGGCTACAACTTGAAGACTTCTTAATTAGAATTACTCCCCTTAATGTTTAGAAACCATTGAGTCTACATGTGCTCCGATGATGTGTTAGTACTTACGGAGGGCCCACTGTGCGCACCCATTTCCCTCGGATAATCCTCAGTATCTCAGAAATTTGGGTTTGTTATTCTCATTTAACTGAAAAGGGAACTGATGCTCAGAAGGGTGAAAAGAACCACCCAAGGGCAAAAGCCAAGGGCGTAGAGTAAGACACAAATGGAACCCAAGCCACGGCACTGCCCAGGCAAGAGTAATGGATGTTACTGGGCACCTAGCTGAAGAAGGTGGGATGAGAGATGCCCAGCTGACAGGAGGTCATGGCAGAGCTGGGTTCAGCCCCTCACCCTGTGCGGTTCTTGTGGTTTGGGTCTACTCTAAGCTTCAGGCTCAGGGAATCCAGTCATAGCATCTGGGAATCCACAGGGACCTGAGGCTCTGGAACCAATGGCCTTTGCAGCACTGCTACAGGGAGGAGCTGAGCCTGGGCACTGCAGGGTGCTCTTGCCCAGCACCTGGCAGCTGCGCCACCAGCTAAAGCTCTTTGACTTTTCAATTAAATCTGTTACTCCCATTGATTGTTTTTCTAAATCAAGATTTAGCCAATCCTTTCTTATTCTCTCTCTAGATAATGCACCTTCCATATTTCTAAGTCTCCAGCTATTTACTGGGCTGTATTGTGCTCATCCTGTATGGACCATCCATCCTCCATTTCCTCTTAAATGTGCCTTTCCTCCTCGGTCCCTGTCTACACGTGACCTCTCACCATTGTCCCCCCCAGGGAACTCACCATACATCATGATTGCCTTGTGCCAGGTACTATAGAGCCATATTCACCTAAGGTAGTTCTGGGCCAGGGGGAGCTCACATTTAAATAGAGAAGAACCTGAGACTCTCACAGCCCTGCCAGAGCCTGCTGCATTCAGTGCATCTTCTAAACACTTTCCCAAAAGCTTTTCTGACTCACACCTGATGTGATCTGTTGCTGAAATCCCAGGGTGTGTGTGTGTGTGTGTGTGTGTGTGTGTCTGTAAGAGTGAGAGGTTGGACCACTGTATTGAGAGGGCCATTCAGAGCCTCTGTCTGAGCATCCCAGCAGATCTCTTACTTATCCAAAGTCACTCGGAAAGCCGAGCTGGCCCGAACCCAAAACTGACAGGTTACTCTGAAACCATGGAAGCTGCACTTATTCACCGATGTCTGCATTCACTCTCCTTCATTCCTAACCACGTGATCTCTCATTTTAGCTTCTCTCTGTGTAACTTCTTTACCTACTAAGAAGTATTTGAGTTTCTACTGTGGATCATGCAATATTGACAGCAGTGAGCAAAACAAAAACCTTTGCTCACTGGGAGCTTTTCTTTAAATGATAAACAGAGACAACAGACCCGACTGTGTCAGGGAACATGTCAAGTACTGAGGGTTCGGGGAAGAAAAGCAAACAAGGCGGTCGGCCTGGAGGATGCTCAGGGAAGACAGGGCTCTCTAGCTTTTAATAAGGTGACAAGGGAAGTTCTCTCTGGAGGAGAAAGGAAAAGCGTATGTTGAAGCTTGCAGAGGAACAATGTAATGAGCCGTACAGACATCCATTTGGTAAGATCCTGGTGAACCAAAGGCCTTTACCAGGCACCGGGAAGAATGGGGCTGTGATATTTTGACATTGGAGCCTAATTTGGAGACCAGTGCTGAGGAACAGAGCAGATGATAGTCGAGAGCATTAGTTACCAGCCTCAGGGTGGTGACAGAACACTGCAGCCTGCGCTGGCCTAATATACACACACTTCTTCATTACTGTCCTTCACTTGTCCCGGTGGACTCTTTGCTTTGACGGGGTCTCTGTAACCCACCCCGGAGGGTCTCCCCAGAATGGCAAACCTGACTTTCAGGCTGATGAACTTTCAGGATCTCTCATTTCTGCCTGTGCTAATCCTATGTTTCCCAAGGGAAAGATGTGATCTGACTGTCTAGGCCCTACCTTTGGATTAGAGCCTCCTTAGGATAGAAGAGGGTCACCAAGGGTTGGGGACAGGCCTGAGCAGGCCTTTCACAGAAACAGTGGCAAATGTGATTAGGGAATGTGTACAGACACAGCCGAAGTTAAGGCTAACAACAGAGGCAGGAAGCAGCTACAGAAAGCTTTGCATGCATCTCCAACCAGAATTTCCCTGACGACACCCAAGGGCTCTGCAGAGATTTTCATCCATGAATGACCCTACTGTGAGAGGAAGCAGCTGCTCTGGGGGACAAGGAACCTTAAAGCCGTGTATCCACCTTCCACCTAAGGTACATGCAAGGCAGATGAGAATGTCAGGCTTTCAGATGGAAAGGATTGGAATTTTATGTATTTTTTGACACTGCTTATGTTTTGCAGCATCCGTCTTACCATTAAAATTTGTCCTGAATTATAAGAACAAGAAGTATTGAAATTCTCAGTGAAAGGGCAGCCAACATGAATTTCTGGGGAGACATGGTTCAATTGTCTGTGTTGATTACTTCCGAATGGGAACCGCTCCAGGTTCATAATGCTGATTTTGTTACATTGCTTTCTCTGAACTCTGGTTCAAATGAGTGCATAAATATTTGCTTTAGCCTTTCTCTGGGACCCATGAAAATCTGAACTGCTGGAAGAGATAGGAGCAGGGCAATGGCAGGAAGGAAAGTATGACGAGTTAGAGAGCGACTCAGTGTGTACACTTCAACCATGTCCAAGGGCATGATTAATTTATTATCCTTTTAGATGGCAAAATGCACACAGGAACCTCCAAATTATGCCATTACTATGACACAGCCCAGGGGTGAGATAATTTAAAGAGGTTCCTGCCATGAATTTGATCTATAGAGGGAAAAAGTGGCACTTTGGATAGACATAAATCTGGGAAGTAAGACTTGGGAGTCCCTCACCCTGGCTCTGCCACTGGCAAGACAGAAACGAGTATCATGGATCGGTCTGAATAGAGTGGTGTGACACAAGAAGTCCAGACCGAAGCTCCTGTCAGGCCAGTGTGCACCTCATTGACATTCCTGGGGTTCAAGTCCCGAGGCGTTATCTAAGCTGACTTTGGCAAGGTTTGGGAGATTTAGTTTTCCCTCTATGAAGTGGAGATTAGTATCAGCACCATGTGTTGGATATCGAGACCACTACTTGCCTATAGTTAGGGCTCAACAGAAGGCAATTCTCTCATCATCAACACTAGTAGCTTCATGAAATAGTAATAAAAAAAAGAACATTTTCTTTAAGTGATTCCACAAGTTTACAAAACTGCACCTGCCCTGGCTCAGGCCGCTCACTGTCCACACCCTCGGGATAGGCAGTGCTTCCTGCTTTGTGGGAATCGAGATATCCCACAAAGACCTGAGATATCCTGTCGCTGCCTTCCGTGCTCAGTGTTGCTGAAGTCTGACCTGGGGTGCTAGTCAGGTCAGGTTGGCTCCCCTGTGGGGTGAAGCAATGCAGACTCCCGCTAATCAGAGTAACACAGATGTAATTATGCTCCATAGCCACCGAGGGCTCAGGGGCAGTTTGCTCCTCACTTCTTCATTGTTCCCTTAGGACACAGGTCAGTGTCATCACTACCTTTGGAGCATCACTAGTCATCAAAGAGAATGCACAGAGAACTGAGATGCATACCAGAGCCCTGAACGTTCTTGCTCAGGCAGCCAAAGTGACATTTGTCACCTCCACCCAAACTTCATGCCAGGTGGCTACAGGCCACTTTAAGTAGCTGAGTGGCCAGAGAGGAGGAGCTAGAGTCTGTAGGAACCCACGGACCAGGTCCCCGACTGCTCCCCCACCATAAATCTGATTCTTGAATAGAAAAGACTGTGGGAGTGGAAGGCCTCAAGCTCTCACCAGAGAGGCAGGGAGCCATTTGCAACAGAACAGGTTTGACTAAATGGGTGCAATGTAAGACCATACTTTTAAGTGAAATACATCAGATGTACATATTTAAATACCACATTCTTTCTCTTATATAACAAACCAAAAATATAAATAAGGACTAAAATGGAGGATCAGTATTGGGAAATAGGAAAAAAATGTTTGAATGGGAAGGGGAATTGGTGGGGGGCGGGGGAGAGGAAGGAAAGAGGGAAAGGGGAAGAAAGAGAATGGGAAGAAAAAATAAAAACAAAACTTTTGTAAGTAGTAAGGGGAAGAAGAGCTGAAGGAAAGGGAGAAGAAAGGGGAAGAAAAGAATCAAGATATATTATGAATGCTACAAATTCCCTATGATGAATGTGCTCATTACATAAATCAGAAGTACCAATGAAATTAATTTTAAAAATCAGTGGAACTCCAGTTCAATTACTTTTTCCCAAATATTACAGATCGGTTATCCCTGGGTAAGAGATGATGAAAAGGGCATGTGCAGTGTGGTCACCAAGGTTACTAGAGGAAGAGATGGAGCCCCGTGCCGCGAGGACAGACACTGGGTCTTTGTGCTTCTCTGCTCCTCCCCGCACTGAGCTGCTGTCTCTGCAGCTCACCTCCAGAACCGTGGCTGTCTCCCCTGATGCTTCCCACTCTCAGCCCCCGGAACCTCTATTCTCCTGCTGTGTCCATGGCTCTGGAGTTCTAGGTTCCCCACAAGAGTAGCATCACACAGTATTTGTCTTTCTACTGTCTTGCAGAATGTCTTCAGTTTCATCTCTAAGGATCCTTTTCCTTTCCAGGATGAATATTACTCTCTTATATGCAGGAAACCAATTGTGCTTATTCATTCATCTGTTGATAGACACTTAAGTCGCTACCCTGTTTTGGCTATTGTAAATTACATTGCAGAATATTCATTTGTCTGCCTAAGGATCATTTAGTAAAGATGCTGATATTGCAGTTGGCCAATAATAAAATTTTTTGAAGCTTCTGAAAAGTAGAAATGTCATATGCTACATTATTATGCAATAAATTTGAAATAACTAGAACTTCTGAAACATTTTCAAATAAAGAAATGTTGTCCTAAAAATGAATAAATGATATCTTGCATCCCAGAAAAAAAATCATCAAAAACTTATGAACTGTCAGAAAAGAATGACAAAAAGAAAACAATGAACACTGAGTCTTACAGGGTTCAACTTAATCTAGGCTCAGCATCTCTGCTGTCCTTGCCGGGGTGGAGTCAGACAGGCCTCAGTGTGTAGCTGGAGGTAGATCTCCCTCCCCAGGCTCTGGGCCCCTCTCACCTGAGCAGCTTCCTCGGAAGCAGGACCCCATCGTACGTGGCTCACCTGTCCAGCGGGGAACCGGCTCTCAGGTGGCCCTCTAGCTGAGTCCTCAGTGGGCCAGCTGGGCAGGGGCTCCGTGCTGCTCCACCAGGTACCAGGCTTGTGACACAGGGCCATCTTATTCCCCTGTGTTACTGAATGACCTGGAGGCCAAGATGAGGTGGCCGAGCAGCATGAGGGTAAGAGAAGAGAATGGAGGTCACAGCTGCCGGACAGTGAATGGTTGAGTGTCTTCAAGGTAAAAGGCAGGTCAAGGACCAGCCTAAGGTGGAGAGCAAATCCACTGACACACAGAAGTAACTCCATAGGAAGTCAGAGAACAGGTTCTTCCCTGTAGAACTTGGAGTAGAAAACATATTCTACACCAATATGTACTTCAACCTCCAGTGATTCCCTTACATATTTAAAAAGTTATTTTTAGAGTATTAGCAGTGCATGCTTTTCATAAAACTGAAAATATTGTAAGGGTTAAAAATATCCCCCCATCTGCATGCTCAAAGACACAGAACTATTTGCATGTAATTTAATCCCTCTGGTAATTTAGGGCAGAGGTCTGATCATTTTCCAATTAACTCAGAAGGAAGATCTATACTTAAAGGGCAAAATTCTAAAAATGCAAATTCTAAAGATGGGGAGAGTCGAAAGTCTCTTTCTGAATGCTAACCATTACCAAGTTCTGGGAAGCCTAACTTCGAGGAATTGTAAACAAAGAAGTACTGATGCTACCCATGTAAAGTGACTGCATTAAAAAAAAAAAACAGATAAGTACAACAGCCCTTATTTTTATTTTTAATTTGTGAGTTTATGAAGCATTTTATGATTATATAAAAACATGCTAATAAAGTTTCACTTCTTCACTTAGAGCATTATTCAAGTATCTTCTGTATTCTAGGCCCAGGGAAATGTAAAAGAGAATAAGAAATAAATTTGAAAAAGAATAAGAAATAAATGTGAAAGAGAATAAGAAATAAATAGCCAGAGAGACAGCTGCTACCACTCACCAAGAAGCAGTCTGCTGTCTCTGCTCCATAGAGAGCAGGATTGGGCCTGAGCAGGGCCAGCTGGAAGGTCCAGAGAACAGGGCAGGAGAAGGGGCCGGGAGGCTGCGGTGCTGGGCAGGGCCCAGTGCAGAGTCCAGGAAGATAAGGAGGGGCCCTCAGCAGACAGGAAGTGGACCCAGAGTCCATGGCACAAGGTGGGTGGAGCTCCAGAACTCTGGGGCTCCTAGTTGGAGATGCAGGTGGAGACCACCCAGGAGTGCCACGGGTTACCCTGTCGGCAGTGAGGAGCCAGGGCAAGTCTCACCCTGATGCCTGATGCAGCTCTGCTTGGGTTCAGAGTTGTGCTTTAGAATAACCATTCTTACAGCAAGAAAGAGGTAGACAATGACAAAAAGCAGAAATGTGGAAGCCAGCAAGGAGGTATTCATAACGGTCAGTTCCTTACGTACCGTGTGGCTATTTACTGGATTTCTGTGTCCTCACCACTGTGCTAGGCCCCGAGCACAGGCGAACAGCTCAGGGGAGACCTGAACCAAGGGGTTGAGGAGGGGCGGCCCAGCCAGGCCACGAGCTCTTACAGCAGTGACAACGTATGGCTTTGACACATCATGTACATTTTCCATAGGCAAAGTAAAAGCCAGTGTAGGCACACGCACACATATGTGCCCATGTAGTCAGTAGAATAAACCCCAAGTAAGTTATACATAATGATCATATTTGTGTAAAACCACTCAAAACGTCACACAGCCTGTGAATTCATATGTATGTACGTGACTCCTAAAATCACTCCCTAAATACACATACAACTTGATACCACTGGTCATTTGCAGCAGAGAACAGGGAAGGGAAAGACTTGGCAGAAGAACCAAAGGGGACCTGGCTTTGCCCCTAGCATCTCGCACTGTGCAGGGCATGGAAGCCGGAGTGCCCTGGGCCCTGCTCTGCCCCCCCCACACACACACACAGCCAGTCAGGAGGCCTCTTGGCCCAGGTGTGCAGTGACTCCTGCATGCTGTGTACCTGCCCTTCTGGGGTGTTGGCTCCTAGGTCTGTTTTCTTTCTCATAACCAGCTGCTTTTCCCATTCCCACCAGGACAGGAAAAGCCCCACTGTGAAGAGAAGCGATGAATTACAGAGGATGTTAGGGAAGCCCAGCTCTGGTGAAGCCTGCTATGTGATAATGGTGAAGCCCCTGTGGGGGCAGCAGGGCAGCTGGGGCTGGGGGTCACTGCCTTCCCTATGGGACCCAGTTTAGTGGGGGTGGCACGGTGCCTGGTACTGTGCGTGTGTATGGAGGTGGGGGTCACCTGGAGAACTTGAGGCCTGAGTGGCCCAGTGCAGCTTGTGTGGAAACTCACTTGATTCTGTGCAGCTGTGGCAACGTGAGGCCGAGGAACTGTGGCATCACACACCTTTGTCACCACTGCTCTGTGACACTCTGTGTGTGCCGCTTGCTCTGAAACTCCCTGGACTGAGAAGCAGGAGGCAGTGGGCAGCCAGACCCAAGCTTCCTCCTGCTGGTCCCTGGAGAGCAGCTCCAACTCCTCAGCTTTCCAGGGCTCATCCAAGCCTCTGCTGGCCCCATGGACACTGAGGGAAGTTGGTCCAGTCTCCTGGAGCAGCAGCAACCTCCTGGAGCATGAGCTCCTACATGACAGGATGTTAAAAGCATTCCTGTGAGTGTTGTGGTTAAAATAGGTCCATAAAGAAGGTAGTGAACAGACCCAGCAGATCCTGAGCAGGATCCACACAGCTCGGTGAAAACCAGCTTCCTCGAGAATGTGCTGGGACGGGCTGTGAGCCAGACTGTGCTAGAGAAGGAGGCCGCCCTCCCTCCCAGCGGCCCTGAGGCTCTGTGCTCAGGGACGCTTTACTGTCCCCTGAGGCCTCCTCCACATGCACAGAGCTCTGAGGACCAGCAGCTGGGTCCAAAAGATGTTTAAACTGCTGGGCTTTTCAGAACACAGAAATATGTATATATACGGAGAGAGGGAGCAAGAGGACTTGAGCAGCATTCACATGGGGCCTTCATCTCGGCACCCTCCTCCCCAGGGGACAAGCCCTTCACACTCTGCAGCAAATGCTAATTAAGCAGGATTCTCTCTCCTGGACACGGGCTCTGTAAGGTCAAGCGGCTGGAGCCCAGGAGAGAAGGAAGAAATGACTCAGACCTCACTCTGGCTGCCGGAAGAAAAGTCACCCCAGAGAACTTTCCCATCTAGAAGTCCACTGTAGGGCTGGAGAGTAGAGAGAGCCAGGGGAGTGGGTGATGGCCCCAAGAGCCCATCTGCTGTTTCTCCCATGAGGTTCTGGGTATTGTGCTCCCACCTTGGTGAGCAGGGCTGGTGCTCACAGCCAGCTTGCACGTGGCAGGCAGATAGGGCATCCACCCTACCTCAGGAGGCACACTCACGTCCTGAGATGGCCTTCAAGGCCGTGACACCCGTCCCGGGGTGCTGGGGGTGGAGGGGAAGGTGGGATGAGCTTCCACCCGTGTGGGGAAGTAGGACGGAGGGCAGAGCAGCGGGGACCAGGACGGACTCCCCGCCTTGCCAGGCGGCTTCCTGGCGGGTCTCCTCTGGACCAGGCTGGTCTGTGAGCTATGCTTTTGAAAAGGACATGTAGAAAGCGAGTTCTTCTGACAGTATGGCCAAGATGGTTTTACCCCTGGTGGGGTCTGTCTGGCTCATGAATGGCAGTGTACTTACGCGCTTGTGGTTATAGTCATCAGCAGTGTTATCGAGCCCCTTCCGTATCCTTTATGTATGCTCTCTCTTTAACGCCCTAGGAAATAGACAGCATTATCCCACTTTACAGATGAGGAAATAGAGAGCAAAGAGGCAGAGGGCACATGCAAGGTCACATGAGTAGCACCCGCCTGTCTATGCAGTGGTGTGCTTCACTCAATGGACATTGGGTCCCTCCCTGCTGTGTGCTGGACATTGCCAGATGCCGGATCTACTAGTGAGCCTAGGACAGCATGGCCTTTGACTTCCTAGAGCTTCCACACAGGGAAAAGTGAGTCAGGAGAAGACTCTTGGATAGATTATATCAAGTGGTGATTAAAAATCCCTTTCATCACAAAGTATCACATGCCTTATTTTTAATGACCTTATTCTTCATTAATCTTAAAAATGCAAACAGATAATTGGTATTTAATTAAAACCTTCAGTATAGTTCAATAGAGAACATTTTAAATCCAAGGACATGAAAGTGTATTGTCACGTGGAACTCTGTCTTCCTTGGCCTCTAAAGGTCCTGCCAGACCAAGGGGCAAGTTCAGGCTGTCTTAGACACTACTGCCACCTAGTGCCAGGCCTCAGAATTGCAGGCTTGGCCCTGCAGAATAGTCAACTCTGTATAATAGGTTCCTGTGCATCGGTAATGCAGTCACAGCTGATTCCAAGTCAGCTCCCCTTTGTTTATATCTAGAATATCTATCGTGTTGTTATAACTAAATTGTGTTGTTATAACTTAATTAGCATTTGCAAGTACTGATGATGTGACATTAATATACATCAAAAACATCAGTGTAAATTCTAGAACCAACATATGCAAATAATAGACCTTTCCTTAAGTGCACAAATTCAAGTGCCATAGAAAGACTCCCATAATTTGGTCCTAACTTCCTTTAGATTCACCTTTCCTCACATCACGCGGATGAGTCGCTGTTTTGGGATCTTCCTGGGCTCTCCCTCTCCTGCCTGCCTCTGTCCTTCTGCCTGGAACTACCCTCCTCCATTTTGACACACATTTATCCATTAAATGTAAAATCATGATTAACCATCTGGGGGTAATTTCCTTCAAGTCAGAAATGGCAGAGTCCCCATCCCATATTAGTCTGGAGAAATGGAAGATGCAGTGCTGAACCCCCCGTCACCTCTTCAACAGTTTAAAGTCTGCACCTCCCAGGAGGAGGCTGCAGTCATTCATCGCGGAAGATCTTACCCCACACCGCAGGAGGCAGTGCCTCCTCAGCGCCCCTACTGCTGGTAGAAGCAAAGGGCCGGTGCTCTGTCCAGAGCCGGGTGCAGGGAACACCTCCGACTTACCAGTGTCTGCCGTGTGGAGAGCTATTCAATAAATGTTTCCCCATTGCCTGTTGGCCATGCTTATAGAGAAAATGAAGTTTCTTTCCTAGAGTTAAAAAGTAATGTAAATGTCCCACACTGAACTAACTGTAAGCACCACTGCCCTCTGAATGTACCGGGTGTGTGGCTCTCACACCGCCCCAGCTGTGAGTGGCAGAGACTTGGCTATTAGGACAGAAAGTGTAAGCAATGGTGCTATTGGAGGTTCGTGCTGCTCAGGGAAACCTTGGCTCCTCGGGCCCCTGGGTTGGTCACCAAGGGACATGTGGGACATGCTATCTCTGTGTCTTACAGACAATCTTAAAAGTCATTCTGTTTCTCTGACCAGGTAGTGGATAGTGACAGACCTGAAGGGTCCAAGTTCCGACTCACCGGAAAGGGAGTGGACCAGGAGCCCAAAGGAATTTTCAGAATCAACGAGAACACGGGTGTCGTCTCTGTGACCCAGACCTTGGACAGGGAAACGATTGCTGTTTATCAAGTGAGTACCCCTCGCTTGCCGCCCCATGGGCACGGATGGGGCTTTCAACATTTGTTTTCTTCTTGCTGAGTTCATTGTTTGTGAGCCTCGTCAAGCTCAAGGGTGCATGGCTTCAGGGGTCTCCATGGGAACCGGTGTGCAATGAACCCCGATGGAGTAGCAGTGAGGGTGCCTGGCCTGAGTCTGTCTCTGAGGACAGGATGGGGGCTTCTCAGAGATGATCTGCCCCCTCGGGCCAGCTTTGCTGTCCCAAGGGTGGCTCGGTGCTGGAGAGCGGGAAGCGCCATCGGTCATTGGGTGTGATCTCTGTCCTTTCACAAATCTACCTGGAGGGAAGAGAGACAGTTCAGTTGGACCTTTGTACACTATTGCTCACTCAGGGTATGGTCCCTGGAGGGGAAAAGACTGCCAGGCTTTCATCCCTGGAAGTGGCTAAAGCCCAACACCTTCAGCAAGGCCATTTCCTGTGTCATCTAAAAGACTTCGGATCAAGTGCCAGTTACATGGGTACATTCAATATATGAAATGAAACAGAACATGAAGCCAGCAGCCCTCCATCGACAGATGCGCTCTTCTCCTTCCATGCCTGTCATGGGGATGCCCTTGGACATGGGTAGTGTATATGAGAAATACTAGAACCTAAGAGGGAAATTTTATCATTTCATAACCATGATTAAAAATGCTAGGTACAGGGCAGGTGCCTGTTTTACAAGCACAAGGACCCGGCTTCAGTCCCCTGGTAACCACATACAATACTGGGCGTGGAGACACATGGCCAGCAGCAATCAGTACCACATACCACAGTGCCAGGCATGGTGGCTCACACCTGTGGGTCACTCCCAGAACTCAGGAGGCAGAGGCAGGAGGATTGCTGTGATGTGAGTTGGAGGCTGAGCTCAGGGCCAGCCTGAATTACAAAGCGAGATCTTGTCTCACAAAACCTAAAAAAAAAAAAGCTAGATGATATACACAAAAGAATTAAAAGATTCATATCACAGTGACATCTGTGCACCCATGTTTATAGCAGCTCAGTTTGTGATTGCTAAATCTTGGAAACCCAAATGTCCATCAACTGGAGACTGGATAAAAAAGCTGTGGTTCTTCTACACAATGGAGTATTACTCTGCCATAAAAAATGATAAGTTTGAATCATTTATACTTAAATGGACGTACCTTGAGGACATCCTCCCAAGTGAAATAAATAGGTCACAGATGTGTAAATATCACATCTTTTCTCTGGTATGAGAAAATAAAGATGTAAATGAGTTCTAGAATGTATGTTATATATTGTGAAACAGAAAATACTCAAAGTGAAATGGGGGGAAATAATGAGATTATAACAAAAAAGAAAGGAAACAAAGTTTATGTATATAAGGAGTGGGGGTGGTAGGGTGTGTAGGGCTATGGGAAAAAATGAGAATTAAGTTGTGTCATATACTGGCACAAATTCTCATTGTTGAGTGCAATCATGATGTGTATATGTAATGTACCAATAAAGATTTTTTTAAATAATAATTAAAAAAAAGAATGCTGAGGTTAAAAAAATGTCATCCAGGTCTTACCACTGCTGCTTCCTGAGCTGTGTGGTTTTGGACAATTTTCTACCCAATCTGATCCTATAATTTTCGCTCATAAAAATACAGATATTACTAGTGATACAGAGAGAATAGGTGTAACTCCCAAACCACCTAGATACTTGAAACTCGAGTTCACGTTTTCTAAAATCGAAGAATGAATCCTAGGAACAATGGAGGTTAAGAGTAGGAAAAGTTTATTGAAAGATAGCTTCCACCAAAGAGAGAGAGAGAGAGGGGACTGGAAGGTAGGCTGCCCACTCACCCTGTTTCATAGAGGGATTTCGTGGAGCAAAGCCACGAGGTGAGGCAGGTTCACGGTGGGACAAAACTATAATCAATTAGTAAGATTCCCAGTTCAGTCACTTAGGTAATAGTCATCCAATGAGAAATTACAAGGTGGACAAAACTATGATCAACCAATAAGATTACAACATGTATAGGCACTTAGGTAATCTTGATTAAATGGGGATCCAAGAGGGAAGTAGGTCATCATGTAGCAGGTGCACCAGGATTTTCAGTCAGGGATCTTACCTGTAAGGGGTGGGTAAGATGCTGGTCCCTAGCCGGTGACTGACCTATTTAGAATATCCATCACTGCTCTGCATCCTCAGGGGAAACATTCGGGTGTAGTAGTCTCTTTCCTGTCACAATGCTGGCTTGCAAATGCATCTAGATTCTCCTTCAGGTCGGTCCTTTTGGCTGACCCTGTCTAACTGCCTATAAGATAGCTAACTAAATTACCTAGCTACAAGACTAGCATCTGTATGGAAAGGCAAAGATGAAACTATCTTTGTAGATGTTTGGTACAATGCCCAGCATGTGGCAGGTACTCAATAAATAACAGCTACTTTGGTTAATTCATTTCTGGAATATTTCTGAAGTGTTTAGTTAAATCGCACAAATATCTAGCAACAATTTCCTACTCCACCCACGAGAAGGCTGACTTCCCCCACAGACTCCTGCTAATGTGAGATGAATCCCATGGCCTGTGCTGTCTGCCTTATTTCTGCCACATTCTGGAGGTGGCTGAAAGGCCCAGAGGGGTCGGCCTATCACTGCTGTTCAGCAAGAGCTGTTCCGTGCAGGGGGAGGGTCCATGGAGGCATCAGCCTCCTTGCCTTTCTCTTTTCCACAGTGGGGTGGAGCAAGCCAGAGCCTCACTCATTCGAAGCTGGCACTCCACTATTGAGCCCCAGCCCAGCCCAGCCCAGCCCAGCTCAGCCCTGCCATTTCTTTCTAATGTTCCCAAAGGCATGTGTGGTAGGGTGGAATGAAACCCCACTCATCTTTAAGTAAGTTTATTTTCAAGTCTTACTATATGACAATTGTAAGGACGAAAACTGTGGCAAAGAAAATCATGCACCCAAATTTGAGTCCCACTCCTTCTTGAGCTGAGGGATCTTGAAAAAGCCGTTCACTTTTTCTGATTTTACAATTCTTGGCCAACACTGCGAACATGGAGGTTTATAAAAGAGGAAGCAACTAGTGTTTGCTAACTAGTAATGTCTAATTAGCTAGTAAAACAGAGTGCAGCAGGTAGCTTGCATTTCCTAGAACTGTCCTGGCTGTGGGCACTGGCAGGTGTCTGCTTTCTCTTGTGGAAAGTGGGGCCGAGAAGGATGGTATTGTGGAGTTTCTGAGGATGAACGGGGTGTTTACAACAGTGCAAGAGCGTGGTGTGCAATGTGCAGTCAGCACACATGGCAGATCCTCGGAGCCAAAGGCAAGGAAGCGAAGGTGAGCAGACCTGAGTTGCTAATGTAGTTCTGTCACCGCTGATGGGAGCTTTACTGACTGGTCCCTCCCCACTACCCTGTGTGCATTCCATGGAGGACCTGCAGGCCGAGTGAGGTCCCTCCACTGCCGTCAGGGGACAGTAGAAACTGTACCCAGCTCTCTGCCTTCGTGTGTCTTGTGCCTCAGCGTCTGGACTTTGCTACACAATGAGGTGATGTAAATACTTCCCCATTGTGTAGGACACTTGCCAGGAAGCTGGGCCTGGTGCCCCTGCAGCTTGGTGCTCCCTGGCCCAGGGCTTCACGCCCCTGAGAAAGTGGCTGGAATGGGTGGAACATGGTCTTTAGCTTGAGTCCCGGGATGCAGTGGCCTGAGCACTGGAGCCACAGGAGACCCTGTTCTTCACGTGTGACCCTCCAGGCCTCAACGCTTCCCTGGGACTGTGTCTTGTTCTCTCCTGTGTGGCTGAGGAAGGTCCCGCAAGCTCTCCTACTTCTAGATGCGATGAGAACGGGTCACTCTCTTGCAGAAGTGCTTTGCCACAGGAATATAGCCATTCTGGCCCATCTCAGGGGTCTCTTCAAAAGTCACTTTCTCTCTGAGTGGTGCAGTTAGATCCACTGTGTTTGTGGACATCAGGCTTATTTGGGAGCAAACCTGCTTCTTGTGAGAGCTGAACTCTAGGTGCTCAAAAGCCCATGTTGTCATTTCAACTCGTGCAAGTTTAGGAAGCAGAGACTGCGTGGGTGGGTGTGTTGACATTCTGATTGTGCCAATGTTGTTATTTGTTTAAAGTTAAATGCTCCTCACGCGCAGGAATGTGCCAGTGCATTAGCATTTCCAAAATCCAGTAGGAAAGTGTGTTGGCGGAGGCCTTAGGGGCCTGTGCGATGCAGAAATAACACGTGATCCATTTGCCCATGGACTCCGATGTGTCCCAGCATGGACACCACTGTTTGTGAAGTACCACGTGGTCAATGTGAAGCCACACTCCTCATGCATATCCTCTTATTTAATCTGTCGTACGAGAGGCTGAAGAAGCAGAGTTAGCACCATATTGCAGTAAGCACAGAACTGTTACACAACCCCTGCAGGGGCTCACAGTGGCCTGTGTTGGGTTGGAGAACCACAGTCCTTCCTCCAAGGAATCTTCTGCCTGTTTTTACCCCCAGCCTCTAGTAGATCAACACTTTCACCCCTTCCCCGGAACTCCTCCCACTAGCTCTAAGAGGAGATGGCTGGCTGGCTGGCTAATCTATCACTTCTTAAATACCATCTTGCTCCCTGACCCGCTGCCACCGGACATGGCCCTGCCCCAGCTCCTGTTTGGGTTTCTGGAGCTTCTGACCCAAAGTGGCACCTGGAAAAATAATTTAGCTCTCACAGAATTGGGAGCTGACATATTAATGCAAGGCCTCCTGAAATATTACTCATTATTATGCATTTTGCCAGCATTTGAGTGATTTGTGAACTCTTCATTGGAATAAAGTACTGTAAATGATTCATGAATGACCAAGTTTATGAAATTCTATAAAAATATTAGCAGGTGGTAATGGTTCGCTCGCACTGTGAATATAATCGGCTGGCTGCAAACTTGTCAATATGGGAGAACAGGAGTGGAGTGGGAGACAGCGTCTAGTGGGCAGGTGGGGAGCCAGATGGAGGGTCTGGGATGGTCTCTGCAAGGGGTGTGAGGCAAAACAGGAAGCAGGAGTAACTGGGAAGATGGAGGAAGCTGTCACCCTGATCTGGAGAAGCACAGGAAACTGGTGAGGTCCCAGTTGGGCAGAAGAGTGTTTGGGTACAAAATGAAAACTTCGTTAGCACCCACTTTGTGCCCAGGAACTCCTTACATCCCAACACGAAGAGACTTACCAATCCTGCTCATCCTCTTGCCTTGACTGCTGCACTGACAAGGATCAGAAGGTCCCCGGATGTATAACTGCACCAATGTTGGTCCAACCTTCCCCTGGAAGTTTACATGATGCCAGGGATCCATGCTCAACATGTAGCGATGATCTCAATTAACCTTCATAAAGATGAACTTGACACTGTTTTCAGGCTCTGGTACAAAACAGATAATGGAACTACCTATCTTCTCAACCTCAGAACACAAGCAGGGCCTCAGTATCTGTCTTCTGCTATGTAATTTGTTTTCCTGGAAGCTGACTGCCTGGTCAAGGTTTGACTTTGTGGTTAACAGTGTTGCTGTAAAATTAGAATAATTAGGTCTGGAGATTACATTTGTTTATGTGACTGGCCTTCCTTTAAACCCACATGTAGTTCCAAGATAATTGAACAGAAAGTATATTGGGGTGAAAATACTGCAGTCATGTGGAAATAGTCATGTCACATCAGTGTCCCTAAGACATTTGGGACATTGTAGATTTACCCAAAGTAGGAAGTTGCCTAAGTGATTAAGCAGTTAGTGTCTATGCTTCTCATGGACGATGTTCCCTTTACCCTAATGAGATGGTCCTACTTGGTAACATTTGTCCTTGGGGTGTTCCTAGCTCCCAGTTGTCAAGACGAGTACCTAAGTCTTCCCAATCTCCTGGTCTGGTCGTTTCCATGGCCATTTTCTTAGCTGAGAGTCTCTGTGGTGGTCAAAAGAAGTCTCTTCTAGCTATTTTATGGAAAATTCATTTATTAAGAAACTAGTATGACCGCCCAGAGGGTTGAGTCACCTGGCTGACATCTCCAGGGAAGGCAGTACTACTGTAACCCATAAAAGATGTCACCGACATCCCAGGTCTCTCAACCTTGGTCCTTGGGACATTCTGGGCTAAGGAATTCTTTTTCTGGGCACCCTGAGTGAGCAGTGAAGGGTGTTAGTAGCTCCCATGGAGTCAGCAGATGCTAGTCGCCCCTATCACAAATGGCTTAAACTATTCAATTTGCCTTTGGGGAGGGGGCGATACCTCCCAGGCTACTGTTCAAGGGGAGCCTCCACTGCTGCCACCCTCCACCCTCTGCACCAGAGATGTTCAGAACAGGATACATCAGCCCTGCTCAGGCTGCTTCCCCGGAAAAGCCAGTGGGCCTGAACCTACCCTCCGGAGCCCCGGTGTGCAGAGTACAAGGGCAGCCTCGTGTCTCTTGCTGCCACAGAGATGGCATGTGCTGGCAATTGTGAGAAACAAAGAGATCACACGCAGGCCTCTAGCTGCAGAACTGTGGACTTCGGTTCCACAAAGCCAGCCGGCAGGGTGTCGCCCCAGCATGGGGCCTGGTAACCAGGCCAGGCTTTGCACTGTGGGTGAGTCTTCAGTCCTGGGACTCTAACTTCTCATTTGGTCACTCTGATCCTGTCAGCCGATCAGTCACACATCCCTAGGGGAGCCAGAGTGGGAGCGAACGAAGCAGAATTCAAAGCCTGAGCTTCCAGGACAGACCTCAGTTGGCAGATGAGTCACAAGAAACTGCAAGCGTCATGGGTGAAAACAGTGAGCACTGGCCTCGCGTGGTTCATCCTTCTGCTGTCACCTGACTGCAGCTCAGCCTGTTCTCTGCCCCTCAGACGTAGACGAGATTCCAGCTCTGTCTTCTAAGGCTCTGAGCTGGAGAGTAGGGGCCAGGCTGGGCCCAGCTGGTCACCTAGGAAGCTCTGGTCCCAGGAGTCATCAGGCAGGCAAAACACAAGGGTCACTCAGTCCCTGTAGGAAAGGGCCATCTAACTAGCAGCTTTCAGAGCGCAGCCCCACCCCCACCCCCACCCCCAGCAGCAGTGACTGGGCACCATTAGATGTCCCAGGCCACAGCTACTGGGCCAAAAGCACAAAGTGAGGCCTAAAATCAGGCCTTTGACTCGCCCTCTGGATGAGTGCACAGCAACCCAAGAACCAAGTATTGATGTCACTGTAACTCATCTGATTCATTATCCACCTTGATGACAGGGACACTGACCAGACCCCTTACTGTCCCTCTGGGCCACATGCATGGGATTGCTTCTGCAGGGTTCTGGCTGGCTGCTGAAGAGTCTCTGCCTCCTGTGCAGCGCCTCAGTGTGGCCTTGTTTTGCTCTTTGAAGTCTCTTGAGAGTCGGGAGAATTCACCCCAGGCTCTGCTGCTCCCTCCTGTCTAGACTGGATGGTTGTGAAGCCCCACATTTCTGAGTCTTTGGTGGTTTCTGAGAAACCAGCCTTTTAGGCCAGAGATGAAGGGGCCTTCAGAAGACTGAAGCTGGTACAGCCGAGATGATCCCCGATAGAGGACGCCAGCCTCAGGGTCGGCACAGCCCAAGTCTGCCTTTTAGATCTGAGGTCTCGGCCAGGTGCTGGTGGTTCTCAAACTCAGCAGCACCTCAGCCCCACCTGCAGAGGTTTGGTGTTTCCCAGGCCCAGGCTGCCTTTCAAGACAGTTAGATCAGAACCTCTTCAAGCATGACCAGGTGCCAGGGTGCAGCCCAGCTCGAGAAGCATGAGTTTGTGTTACTCGTCTACACCCCAGTCTACCCACAGGAACAGGAAAGATGACATTGACCACATCCGATGTACTGAGAGTATAGGAGTTTCTAATAGTGGTAGAGAAGCCATCCTACCTCCCCACAGCCGCCCGACTTTGAGCTGATACCTACAGCTAACTACCTTCTCAGACACTGGCATTTCATAAAACAGAAATGCAGAGAAGTGACAAAGGGATGATCATTTTTAGAAACAGTAATTCAGGAATGGGTCAAAGTCTCTCCCCGCCCAGGCCCTTAAGCGCCTCCCCTGGACCCTTTCCAGTCAGGCTCTTCACGTTTCTAAGCACTTCATTTTGTGCTCGGCCTTATCTGCCAGGTGCAGCTGGTGAAACTGAGGCATGAGGAGGTTCCCCACCCACGCAGCAGCCACCTGCCCAGATTAGACTGCAGACTTGCTCCTGGCTGATTATTTATTTGGTCCACTAAGCAAAGCTGCTTCCTCGCTTAGGGCTGTGGAAACACATTTTCCTGAACTTCATTAGCACAAACTCCTCTGAAGAGGCTCGACTTGACTCCTAGCAGGAGAGAGAACCTCGTGTTCTCCAGCCTCCTTTCCCCACCCACAGGCCTCCCCTCCCCAGCACCTGGGTGCACACAGGCTTAGCGTGTCCATAGAATGAGCACACCGCACCACGCCCAGTTACCTTTTCTGGCTTCAGCCACCACAGCTGCGTCCCCAGGTGATCTGAGGAGTTTTCTCTCAAGGTGCTGAAGCACTGAAACACCTCAGAACTGGAAGAGCCTTTAGGAGCACATGCACGTCTAATCCCTTACCTTTGCAAGTAAGAGCAAGTAGAATAATTGGTCAAATACTCTGACTCCAGTGCTCTCACTAAGGTATGAGACTTAATTACCCCCCACAGCAAATGTCCTGGCCATATCCGGGGCACAGGCCCATGGATAGATAGGGCATCTACTACCCACCACTTGTTAGCCACCTCCCTGCCTTCATCAATATATAATTTTTTTTTTTTTAAGCCATGCATGGTGGCTCACACCTGTAACCTCAGCACTCAAGGCGTCTAACACAAGGTCACAAGCTCAGGCCTAGCCTGGACAATTTCGCAACTTAGCGAGAACCTACCTCAAAAAAGCAAAAACAAAAACAAATAAAAACAGTTGGTGATATAGCTCACTGTGAAGAACATGAGTTCAGTCCCTACCTTCGCAAAAATTGAAGATTTTGCTTTGGAGGCCAGAGATTTAGCTCAGTGGTTCTGGTGCCTGCCTAGCAAGGGCAAGGTCCTGAGTTTGATCCCTGGGAACCACATACCACAGTGCCAAGCATGGTGGCCCACACCTATAATCCCAGCACTCAGGAGGCCAAGGCAGGAGGATTGCTGTGAGTTTGAGGCTTAGTTCAGGACCAGCCTGAACTACAAAGCGAAACCCTGTCTCAGAAAAAAAGAGGTTTTGCTTTGGTAGGAGTGAACAGGGGAGGGACGAAGAGTTTGTGGACTGGGAGAGAAGAGCGAAGGAGGAGGCAGAGGCAGGATGTTCTGCTCCTGGATCCTGAAGTGGATTTGGGTCAGAAGGCAGCGAGTGTGTGAAGTTACCCAGGATCTATTCTGCAACACTGAGCTCATATTAGTTAAAGCAGTTCTCAAAGACAAAGAGTCTGGGTTTGAGCACCAGGCTATGGGACCAGTGGACAACACTGAGATAACTAGAAAGCACCCTGCACACACATGGGACCACCAGCCACATGGGGACCTCAGCTGGCTGGCTCGTTGTGCCGATGTCCTTGACCTGGGCCAGAAGATCAGGTCCCTTATGAAGTCAGCAAAGTCCTCCCGGAGATAGCTGGGACAGGCTGTTAAAGGGACTGCTCCCCTGAGCAGGTCCCGGCTGGAAGTCCTGCTTCATAGGGAAAGAGAATGTGGCTGGTGCTCGTGCAGACTCTGCCGTGAGAATCTCCCCTCCCCTCCCTTCCTGGTCACCTGTGTCGTCATTAACAGCAGATGCGCCATGGCTCGGGGTGGAACAGGGAAGACGGCAGCACGTGGGAGCACGCGAGGAGACACGCTCCTGCCGGCTGGGGCCTCCCGCCAGGAGAAGGGAGGAAAATGAGCAGCAGGTGTGGTCAGCAGTCTCAGGACTGCAGAAGCGCACACGCAAGAGCCGCAGACATGATCGCGACTGCACTTGCGGCGGCCACCATATCAGGATACCGAGCAGAGCATCGAAGCGCCCCTGGCCTGTCTCCCTCTTCATGGAGCCCTCAGTGAACAGCACCAGTGAGTTTTCAGCACCTCTGGTTCTAGGTGGGGACCTGGAGAGTGTCAGGTCGGGCTGCTCAGTCCAGGAATGGCTTTCAAGCAAGGAGGAGACTCCCAAGGCAAGGATGTGGGGCACAGCGCTGGAACCCCACACCCGGGCTTTACAGCCAGAGTTGTCCCTGGCAGTGTCAGAGATGGCCCTGCTTGTCCCAATTGGAGAGGCTGCTCCAGGGTGTCCCACCCGTCCCCAGGGCCCTCTGCTGGAGCCACGACAGACTCAGCCACCAGAGACTCTGAAGAGAGATACGCCATGGCTTGTGTCGCTCAGATAGTCAGGAGCCTTGAGTAGAGACAGCACCTGTGTTTGCTTCCGGGGCACCATAAAGAACACTGTCCTTGTCCTTGTGAAGCTCCCAGTCCAGCATTGTGCCTGCTGCTGCACTGTGGCGTAGTGGCACAGAGCCCAGCGTTAGGCGGCCTTGTGGTCAGAGTAGGTCCGGAGCAGTGAGGAGCAGTGGCGGGCAATGGGAGGGGACAGGCAGGGCAGGGGCCAGGAGAATGAGGGATCAACTGTGGACCTTCTCAGAGGGCTTGGGACGCAGGACGGGGAGGGGCTGAAGGCGGAATGTGTGTGTTCTGGGCAGCTTGCCAGTGTGCTCTGTGCTGGGGCCGGTGGCGGGCTGTGGGCAGCAGAGCAGTGTGGCCACTTTGGATTTTACAGGGAGGGTTTCAATGCGAGGCTGTCAGTCCTGCCTCTGGGTCCCTAAAGCCCGATGACACCGGGAAAAGTCACCTTCGCCCAGGAAGGTGCAGAGGAGATGGGCTACTTCAGACTCACCGCAAAGCTGCCGCTCGCACCTCAGGATGGACAGAGCGGCAGGAATCAGGCAGATGGATGCGCCAGCCCTACCCAGGCAGCTTAGGCTATACTGAAGGGGAGACGCGCTGCAGGGTGTGTGGCGAGGAAGGGCCGTCCAATTTGCATTTCATGAAGATAAAATTTATTTGAGCAAGTCAATAATAACATTCAAATTGCCATGAAATAGAAATTAATTCAAGAATGCATCCATATGTTGAGAACCCACTACCTGGGTTAAAGAGTGGAAAAAGAGTAAAGAAGAAAACCTTCCCTTCCCCAAGCCCAGCCCCGGAAAGCCATTCTTTATTTCTGGCCCTGTGCGTGCAGGGCGGAAAGTGTTCTGTGTTTCCAGGTCCTCCCAGGTCAGTGTGGCTCAGTCTCCAAAGACAGCGAGTATTTTCTTTTAAAACTCCCAGTTCTCTGTTCTTTCTTCTGCATAACTTTATCAGTGGGTTATCTCAAAATTATTTATTGAGCACAGTTGGTCAGAGCTGTTAGCTGGTGATCTGTTTGATTGGTAGCTGTTCTAAGATCTTCATTATGAGGAGGGCTTATCGTGCCTTGCAGAGAGGCTCGGGCACCAAAAGATCATTTCCATATTATGTTTAATTCTTCCAAAACCACAGAGGTCTGTGTGACAGGCTGCCGCATAACAGCAGAGTCCCCCTCCTGCAGAACTGTGTCAGGAAGACCACACGCTCCCAGGAGGACTTCTGACTACTACCCACCACTCACTAGCCACCTCTCTGCCTTCGTTCATATACAATTTTTTTTGTTGTTTTTGAGCCAGGAGTCATGGCACACACCTGTAACCCCAGCACTCAGGGCATCTAATGCAAGATCGCAAGCTCAGGCCTAGCCTGGACAATTCCCTGGCTGCTTGTTCCTTTCCTGCAAATGGGGCTGGAAGGAACCCAGGCAGGATGCGGACCCGCCGCTCTGGACTGTAACACGGCGAAAGCCACCTGGGGCGAACACAGCTTCCGTGAAGGGCAGCTTTGAGTGGAAACTAATTAGGATGGTTGGCCACTCGGAGCAGGAAGGTGCCAGGGGGGAACCCTGTGCTCTCCGGACTTGGTCGGGTCTTCTTTGCATTGAGCACTAATTTCTGGGGATTGTACAGTCAAGCTGATATATCTAGAACAGGGTCAGAAAGGCTCAGAAAACAGGGCAACTGGCTTTTCACAATGAATCCTGAGCACGTTTTCTTCTCCTTTGAGCATTAAATGCAGAGCCTAATCATGAGATGCACTAAATTCATGTTAGTTCCTGTTCAGCGTTTCTGACTGCCATTAGGCGAGGCTCCGGTCCCTAGCAGATGAAATGAGTGGTAACTCAAGCAGGCAGATGTGGAAAGGAAGCACTGTATTCTGGTTGTTGGTGGGGTCCATGAAGTTCTGCAGCGTCTCCTGTTCCTGCCGGAACTCCCGTTCTACCTGACTTCCTGTCCCCTGGGTTCATCTGTGGGAAGCTAACCAGTGTGCAGGAAGCAATGGAGTCAGTATTTCTCAGGAATGCACAGTGTGGGTGGGTGGCAGGAAGTCCAGACTCTGAGAAAGAAGGAAGGGAAAGGACACCGTGTACTTGGAGTATGGATCAGGCATGTCCCAGGGTACATCTTGGAAATGGCATTCCATCCAAATTATGGTTTATTCTTTCCTGTGCCTCCATCTTGCCTGGATGCCGGCCTGTCCCACCTCTAACTCAGAGCGGGGCAGGTGGATACCGGAGAGTGAAGAAGACTGTCAGTCTTCTGGGTGGAACCTGTACACCGTGGTGCTCCTCTTGTAACGCCCCTTTTCCACCTCCCCTGGGAACAGCTCTGAGGTCTGTCAAGCACAGATGCCGAAGTGTTCTGTAGTGTGCTGGGGTTGATGGACTTCACATTTATTTCAGTGCCTGGGGGAGAAGCAGCCTCAGGGGACACAGAGGCAGCCATATGATCGCAACACTGGCTTCTCCACTGCGTTTTCCTGCCAGCCTGGGAGTCCCTCAGCCTCTTCCCTAAGTCCCTCATTTCTCTGACAATGAGTGCTTTGTGAGGCTTTTTTCTCAGAGTATGTGTCAGTGAGGGGCTGGGCATGTGGCGAACGTGTGCATACAGCACTCGGGGCTCAGAACTGCATTAAAGCAGCAACTTAGCACCTGTGGGCCCCAAACTTCAACCTGCACTGCACAGGTCTGTCTGCTGGAGAGGCTGAGGTGGCTGGGGGAGAAGTCAGGGAGCCACGCCTCACACTGCCAAGCCGCACACTGGAGAGACTGGTGCAAAATAGCTGCAACCCTGCTCAGTCAGTGCCCTGGGCATCGATGAGGTCCGAATAAGCCCTTCAGAGCTGAGTGCTCCTCGCTGAGCCTGGGCCCAGGACACTTGAGACTAGGCAGAGCACGTTTGCTGATACCGCCACCTTCACACCCAAGCTCACGAGTCCACTCCTAGGAACCTTGAGGTCAAAGGTGACTTGCATACATTTCACTTTCCTAAGCCTTAGGGAGAGAGCTGAATGAAAAGGCGCTTCCTCCCTTCAGAGCTGAAGCTGCACACGGGGCTCCACAGCCCACCACACTAGGGCTGCGGGCACAGTGGACACTGCCTGAAGAGTGGGCTTAGGGCTACTCTGGGCACCCCACAGTGGGAGCAGAGATGGCTAAACATCCCGTCATGCAGGGGACAGCCCTGCCATAAAGAAAGAACTCACCCAAGCACAGTCCTGTGCACCGGTACCCCTGGAGCAGGTGAGGGCATTTAGCTCCACCTGGGCTCCGGAAGCCCTGCCCTGTGAGCCCCATCCAGCTGTCCTGTTTCCGTCCCCAGCGCTCCACCTGCACAGGGCGCCCTGTCCTAAATTCTGAGGAGTAATATGGTCCTAGCAGAGTTCACCACTGCCCATTTTTTATTCTGCAAGGTGGCTTTTTTTTCTCATTGCAGAAGACAAATTCCATTTCCTTACTCCTCAGGGAAAACTAATTCCAACAAAGGCCATTTGTCTTCGCTACCTTAAGACCTAGATAATTTACTGCAAGTTTATTTTTATTGAAAATTATGTAGATATTATTCAGAAGCACAATTTCCAACTTTATGGCACACTTGTGCAGACTGTATTTTAAGTGTTAATACATACACAAAGCATATATGCTGGAATGGGCATTGCTCAAATATATATATTTTTTATTCGACCCATTGCCTTTGAAATCCTCAACCTTGCTCACTATAAAGTGTAAAGGATTAAAGCATTTTCAAACGGATATTGTGCTCTAAGTTATGAATTGTTACCATTCAACTGCAATTCAAACTCATGACACTTTTACAGCTTTATGATTAATTCAGAAATAATTTGCATTTAAATTCATTTAAGATATTTAACTTGTGACTCCAAATGTGCTTATTTTGAGCTTGGCAGGAGCACTCCAGTCTCTGAAGTGTGTGGATACTCTCTCCTCCCCTCAATTACGTGGCCTGAAAGGGATTCAGATATTATATAGAAAAGCTTTTTCAAACTATCCCAAAGAGCTTAGAAATGCTCCCAGCACACATGTGCGTGCACACGTGTCCCCCCACACATACACATACAGTTCTCTCTGGAGACATCTAGCATGCACTAAAAGCTATGACTATTTATTTAAAATTTACCAGCACACTCAATTCAGTAAAGACACGCGAAATGCCCACAGCTTATAAACACCTTTAAACCAATATATGCCATACTCCATACCCTGAAAACATCCTGTGAAAAGGACTGGCCATTAAAGAAGTCACACTTTAGATAATGTTGGGAAAAATTAAAGGAATCAGAAAGAAGTAGTCACCATGGACAAACCTAATACCCATAGGTCTTCTTGAGACACTACGTGCTTATATATTCCAGAACGATAACTCTGACAATAGATTCGGGGACTCTTAAATGTAAAAATACAAATTAATGTAGCTTCAGTGAATGTGATGGGAATGAGATTCCTCCCACTTCCCGTTGATTCAGTAAATCACAGAGTGGGGAAGTCCAACAACTGATAAATGAACAATGGATTGTGGTACACTCACCAAGTAGAATATTACATAGCCACAAAAGGAAATGGCACGCAGATACATGCTGCAGTGGGAACCAACACTTAAGACACTAGACTGAAACAGCTTCTATTCTGTAGCCTCAGTGACATGAAATACCAGAGGGAGCAGAGGCCAGAGGCCCGGGCAGTGACTGGTGACTAGGGCCGGCTTTCTGCTGATGGAGATGGAATCACTCTGGAAGTGGATAGAGGTGGTGGTGGCACAAAATCATGAGTGTAAGAAGTGCCACTTAAAGTGGTTAATTTTGTATGTCATGAAGTTCATCTCCATTTAAAAATTCTGGAAAAGGGCAAGAGGTGATGAGGCTGGAGAGACGGGGCAGGAAAGCCCAGGTGTGAGGCCCGGAGGCCAGGCTGGGGTTGGGGCTGTGCTTTCCACAGCAGTGTGTAGGTACAGGCAGCAGCATGAGGAGGACTCCTTCATGGGGGCTTGGCGAGCGCCTCTGTTTTCCAGGCTGACTGGCAATGGGTTAATGGCGGTAGCCAAGACTACACCGTCCAGCCAAACTTCCCGTGGAGAAGAACTCTCTGGCCCGTGGTGTCCGACACGGTGGCCACACAGCATGGCCCAGGATGGACACGCTGAGCACTGAAAATCAGTGGCCGCTGCAATTGCTAATGCACATTTCACACTTTGGTCACTTTCTATTCTAATAGCCACTTGCACGTGGCTAATGGGTCTCTGTGCTGGAAAGCATGAGTCTCTAATGTCATGAGAGAGTCTCTGGAGCCTCACCTGGACCTGTGTCTGACTATTAGCTTTGCCTGTGAGTAGCTGTATGATTTGGGATGATTTGGGGTGGTAGGCAGCCTACCCTGTAGGTCTGTTTCCTGTCTCCTTCCTAGAGCCATTGCCAAGGTGAGGAGGGATGGCATGCCAAGTACACGGGACTGGCAACTTGTGGCACTCAGGGCATGTTATTCATGGCTTTTAATTTTGATAGTTGACAAAGATTTTCCAGTGGTGCTTTAAGGGCCAAGACTGGACAGGCACAGTGACATAAAAAACCATGACGCAGAAGCAGGCACACGAGGGGGAGGAGGCCGAGGCCCCCGAGCCCAGCTGTGCACCTGCGGTGGCACTTTCTCCCCATGGAGCCCTAGTTCCCAGTTTCATCCCCGCCTGAAGAATGTGTCTGGACAGAGCACCCAGCTGCCCTCTCCACACACTGGCCTTAGGATGAACCATTCTGTCTGCTGCCATGAGATTCTCGGGAGGGCTGAAGTCCAGGACATACTTTGAGTTGGTCTATTCTCCATCACAGTCTTTATTTCTCACCCTGGCTGCTTCTAAATTGATTCTGGGTGGACTGGCGGGGAGGGAGGGGCGTCTGTGCTCTTTGCCATCTCAGACCTGAAGGTTCTGCTTAAGTCCAGTCTTTGCTCAGTCCCTGCAGCCCTGTCACCACCTTCTGTGCAGCCTTTTCATCCATACACAGTTGCCCCAGAGCATGAGGTCCTGCAGGACAGAGATCTGACCCAAGTCATCAAGAACATATGTGCCCTGTTCTCACATGGACTGAGAACAGAGAGGGACATTGGAGTGAATCCTGATCTGACCCGAGACGCGGCCCAGCATCACCAAGTGGCCAGCGTGTGCCAGTGACAGCTGGTCCAGGGCTCCTGCTTCCCCTCCCCTCAGAGACAGCCCCTCTGTCACAGCCGCTGCTTCCCATGCTGTTCTTGGGAGCAGTAAAGCAAGGTTTCCTTGCTGCGAGTGTCCAGCGGCAGCGCAGGTGTAAGTTATCACTGCAGCAGGCAAGCAGCACCTTGGCTCCTCAAGTTGGAAATAAAAAAGATGAATGGGAGAAGGAAATGAAGTTAGTGAGCTACCACCAGGGCACTTTGTCACAGATGCCTGAGGGGTGAGGGGACGGCCCTTTCTAAACACAGACTGCACCAAAAGCAATTAACCATGGCCTAGTCCCCCGGAAGAGCCACTTGTCATCACTGAGACTTGTCATGTAAGATTCACGTCGCTCCCTTCACAGCTCTTGCTTTGCCACCCACCAGGATAGGGCCTCCACTGGCCCCTCCACAGCTACATGGGGTCCCAGTAGGCCAAAGGGACAGACAGTATTCCAGTTGCCTGCTTCCTGCCACCACATTTGTTCTGGAAGTGAACTCGTTTTATTTCCCACCCGCCCCTGTTGTGTGCTCCCTCTCGGGCTCGCTAGTTCAGAGGCAGCATTGTCTACGTCTTCAGGCACCTCCTGGGGTCTTGAAATGTCTTCCTTGTGGATAAGGAGAGACCCCGCCCACCGAACTCTTATAAAGAGGAAGATAATGCCAAGACCTGTGTACTGTTTTGTCCCATACATCTGTGCCTTTGATAAATTCACTTATAAATTAGGCAGAGTAAAAGATAGTAACTAATAATAAAATGGAATATCTTAGCAGGGCAATGGAAGTTAAGTGCATATAGTCTCTCAAAATACCTTATCATAGTATAGTTTTTACCAATTTCAACATAGAATTTTTTTCCCTTATTACATCAAATCTTCCACCTTTCTAACCTGAAGGAAACTTTCTAAACTTCTCTTTGGCATAATCTTTTCAAAGGGTGACCATCACCACTCACACTTTGAGGCCATTATTAAGTAAAATAAAGGTTACTTGAACAGAGCCCCACAATATTACACCAGTAGCTCTAAGATGGAGATGGCTGATCAGTGGTAATGGGTGGGTAGCAGATACAGTGTGGATACAACAGACAGGGGTAACTCGGCACCCGGATAAATGAGGTGCTGTGCACAAGACTTCCTGTGTTCCTCAGAAGGAGGTACAATTATGAAGGATGGCGAGTTTCGGGAGCTTTTGATATTTTCAGGCAATGGCTGGCCGTGGGTAGTAAGTGACACTGGAAAGTGAAAGTGCAGAGAAGCATCAGACTGCAGTGCACCCTCCTTCGGGCTGGAGCTCTTGGGCCAGAGGCACCTCGAAGACCGGGCCCTCACCTTCCACAGCACAGGAGCCCCAGCCTCAGTGGTTCACAGCAGCCTGCAGAAGAGACACTGGATCCACCTGGCTTAGATATGTGTGCTTTTGAGAAAGCAGCATCACCAATTTAAACTTCTTCTTCTCATTAGCTGTGAAGTCGTCTCCCATATGGCTTGATCAGCTTTGTAGAAAAGACTTTGAGGATCCCCTGTAACTGCGGTCTCCAGAAACAGAATTCTGAAGTCTATCCCCACTTCTGCCTCCTGAATGAGCAGCACATGTGGGAATTCTGCTCTCTGCCTTGTGAGAGTGTATTGACTGCCCTTTCTTTCCTGTATTCATTTGTTTTTTATTGCCCAGCTTTCTGTCTGCATTTTCCTCTACAGTTCTGTCTTGACTGATAGTGTTTATTTTAGATTTGTGAACTCCAAGAAGACTGAGACTGCACACTTTAAATGGGCTTTCCCATGTTGGCACAGCACTTTGTAAATAAAGAACCTATAATTCACTTGACAAACATCTAGAGGTTAGCCTGCATGAAGCAGTGGATAACGGATGGTAAATATTCGAGGGTGTGGAAGAGTGGGTCCCTATCTCCCCAGAATTATGCTAGTGGCAGTAAAACCATGGGAGTGACCATAGTGACCACTTATTTGTCACTGTAACTGTAGGTGGGTCCCATCTGAGCTGGCAGAAGTTTTGCTGTGTTTGCACAGACCTGAGCACTTGGGTGGTGTTTCTCTGTGTGTGTTCCTTAGAACATTCCTTCTGGCAAACTACTGAAGAACACTTTCCATGTTAGGGGTCCCCGCCGCCACCCTCAGGCTTGGCGATTTCCTAGAAGGACCCATAGACTGGCCATGTGGCTGTATTGACGGTTGAGATTTCTTACAATGAAAGGACCTCACAGAGCTGAGGACAGGAGAAGGCGAGTGGGAAGTGTCTAGGGGAACCGGCCCGCCGTGCCTCCAAATCCTTTCTCTGCAGTCACACGGGCCCCACGCAGGGCACCTGCACACAGCTGCAGGACCGGTGACAGTGGCACTCTCTGCCTGATATCATCAGAGTTCTGACTCCCAGAAAGACAGCATGAAGCACATCTGCACAGTCCAGAGGCCACAAGCCTCTTACAGCACACGGCAGAAACTCTCCCCCAATCCAGCTGCGGACCCGCTCTGCAAGGCAGGTCTTCTTCCTAGGCGGCGGTCCCAAGCTCAGGACATCTGCTCTTTCTGCACTGTGTGCCCAAAGCACCAACAAAGCACCCGAACTGGCCAACATGGAGCTGGCCTCCCTGCCTCCAGACCCTGTTGCTGAGACCCACTGCCCTGTGTCGCCTGGCTTCTCTCCTCCATGTGGCCTCTCAGAAGATCTTTCCTTTGTTAGGAGTGAGGACGAGAAACTTGGGTAGGAAGTGACATCGGTCTTGTTCAGTTAAGGTCAAGTGCTTGAGAAAATTCACAGCAACAAAGGGGAATTTTAAAGCCTATGAATTATCTTTTCCTGTCTGCTTCAGCACTGGCAGATAATTGTTAATTTAAGTAACGTTTCAGACAGTGGTCAGAGGTGCACAGAGAGAAACTGCTGAGGCCAAGCTGGCCTCTGCTGGAGTGTGAAACCCGACGAGTCCATTCAGATGTGGGAGTGTCAGATGTGGTCTTTCTAAACCTATAATCACGAGGTCATCTGTTAACTAAATAATTAGATTTTTTTCATTTGAAATGTAAATCTGAATTGTGTTCCCAGGCAGGGGACATGAACCAGGGTTGCATCTCCTCTCTGAGATATGATTTAAAATGTATCATCAGCATATTAAAAACCTAATCTGATTCTTGTTTCTCATATCACCGGGAATTAACATTTTTTGTCCCAACCAGAGTTAGCTCTCTTGTACTGTTACAGCAAAATTTTGGAGTAGGCTCATACTGCACAATGCATCTGGATTAGAAATTCTTCCTCCTCCAACCACATTGCTTTGGAATCACTGGTGGAATATGAAGCTGGTTTCCACTCACATTTCCAAGGAAGTTATTTTAAAATTCACCGGAAGGAAATGGTTATGTGAAATCTTGAAAATACCTGGTATTTTCTGTTGGGAAATTATTATTTCCCCATTTCAGGGTTGCATATGATTATTTTCTCCCTGGACTGCTCTTCCTGTCTGCATTTGCAAACATCATGTTCCTAATCTTATCCTCATCGGCAGCCTCATTCTGATTTTCTGCTTTGCTGGCTCCTGCTCTTCCTGAGATTTCTAGCTTCTTAATCCTACTCTTGGCCTCACCCTCCTTCATCCTTTCTCCAAGGCGTACTCTCTCCCTCCTTCCTTCTATAATCTGTTTATTATAATTATTCTAACGATGTGCACTGTACATGTTAATGGGTTCCACTGTGGCATTTGCGTGCATGCACACATCCCACTCTGACTATCCTCCTGCTTCGCTAAGGCCTGTTTGCTTGAGCTGTGAATATTCTCCTTCACTCTCCAGCTCTTAGCACTGGCCACCTCTGCAGCTCTCTTAAACGGGTAAAACAGCCCTGGAGTGAGCTCCTTCTCCTGTCCCCACTGTGGCTGCCAAGGGCCTAACACTGGATCTGACCTTTTCTCCCTGAAGCCGTCCTCGCTTCCCGGCTGACTCCAGATGGGTCCAACTGGGCTTTGCCATCAATCTCTCTGCTTCAGTCCCTGCCCCAGTCATTTCTCTTCCTGCCAGGCTGACCGCTCACCATTCCCCTCACCTGGCTCGGCCTCCGTGTCCTTGCACATCCATCTCTGTGTGAGACCTGCAGGACTTCGTGTCCAGGGTGGCTGACAGGCGTGGCCCGGGAAGGATCTGACTGATTTGGAGGTGGGATTGAGGGTGGATACGAAAGTATTTGAGTCTCAGTCTGGCTCTAGAAGGAGGCACTACAGGCGTTAGGACTGGGGGTTTTTTTTCATTCATATATCCCAGAAAGAAGGGGGGAACCAGATCACCCTGGAATTAACCAGACTGGATCTGGGGCAAAAGACAGTCAGGTTGGGCAGAGCATTGAAGTCACCTGCAGACAACAGGGTTGGTGGGGATGGGACATTCTGCCCCAGACATGTTAACCTTGACAGTGTGGAGAGAAAAGGCTCCAGCTGGGCACACAGGGAGCTCCTGGGGGTGTGCAGAGCTCCGCGTGCACTTCCGCACAGCATGCACCCCACTGCTGGGTCAGGCCCTAGACTCTCCCTCTGCCACAACCTGGGCACCTGCCGCTGCAGCCCATGCTGGCACCATCTTGACTTTTAAAGAGTGGGCACAGTGCCTGGCACACGGACACAGCCGGAGTTACCAACCCCCCCCCCTCGCCCTGTAAATCATCTTTCCACCGTGGCTTACTCTCCATGTGCCACTGGGACATGTTTGGATTGTTGGTGACTCTCGTGGGGAGAGGAGTTTGGAGCTGGTGTCACTATCACTATCACCTCTGCCTTATTTTACATAAAGCATAAATAATCCCACTTCACCCCTTATACATATGGGAATTGGCTTCCACTTTTGTGGCACCACCCCACCCACTTCTAAGTCTTTCGGATGGGTGAGCTGAACAGCATCATGTATCAAACCCAGAAGTCAAGACAGCCTAACGCTCCCACGGATGTCAGCCAGTGAGTCCTGGCAGCTGAGGGAACACACTTCTGAGGACAGATGAGTTTCTAAAGAGAGTCGCTGTCCTTTAAATGTCACCTGTGTACTCCGGTCTTTTGTTCCACTCTGTCACCACAAGCTCTTTCTGAAGTCCAGGGGTGTCCCATTGATGGGAGGAGTAGGAAGGGGAGAGGAAGACGCAAGGCGAGTCTGGAGGGGGGAGGGGGCTTTCTGACTTGCAAGGACCCCTGCTGACCAATGAGGCGCTAATGAGCTCAGAGGCAGCTGGTGGAACACCGCTAACTCAGGCTTTGTCCTCTCCCAGCCCCCAAAGTTCCTGCCAGCCAGGACCACAGAGTGCTGGGGACAGAAGGGCACTCAAGAAGGGAGAGGACAGTGTCATGTGTTCACCCACAGGTCAGAGAAGAAAGAACAGAGGCAAGAGAAATACTGGCGCTGAGCTCTGTGGCACAGTTCATCACATGGATGTGTCTGTGTGTTTGCAGCCCTTCCCGCACTCTTGGGGATTTATTAGAGACATCACCTCGGCAGCCCCTGATCACCAGCAGGAAGTGCTGTCACGTACTGATGTCACTGTATCACACTAAAAAATGGCTTCATTAAGTGTAATAAAGGGGAAGTAAGGCTCAAGGCCACCAGCATATTGGTAGATCAAGGAATTTCATATAGTGTAGCAAGTCCATTTCTCCTCTTGGCTTCCAGTGACGTGGCCATTCCTTATTCCCTTCCTGCCTCTTAGAATATTTTCCCCCAAAGCTCTTGTGACTCCTCTACCCCTTCTAATCTAAAACTGGGCCTCCTTCACAAGTTCTTCCTTTTCCTTGTCATCCTGTCACTTGGAAGTCTCAGCCACTCCCATAGCCTCACCCCTCACCTTGGCAGGGAGGAGCCCTGTCCAACATGGAGCTTCTCCCCAAGGCTAGTGCTGCCAGCTGTCCACAGGGTCACTCTTTCCTCTTGGTGTATCCGAAAACCGAACTCATCCATTAGGCTATACCTTTAGTTTTAGCAAAGAAATTCCTGGAGTCTTTTACTCTCCAAATCTCTAACTTCTCACTCCAATTCTTCCCCTCGAGGACTGTGCTATAAGTTATGATCTCTGGCCCGATCCTGGGAGTAGTTTTGAGTGGAAAACAACGCAATCCCCAATCCAGGGTCTCCAGGAGCCTCGCCCAGAGCCCTGCCTCTATCACAGCAGCCAAATCTGGATCTTAGCTTTCCCTGAGTCCCAGTATTTGATTCTCTGTAGCAGTCATGAGTTACAGAATTGTTTTTTACTATTTACTGCACAGAATAAGGAGAGATTACCATGTCCTGACCCCGGGTGGTATTCCTGCTCTCGGAGCAACTCTCAGGAGATGATGGTTAGCGTCTCTCCAAATCCAAGCTCAGCATTTGTAGCTTCCCGTCAGCCATGGCAGGATTGCTTATACTGAGTGATGGACAAATACCATAACCCACTGCATCAGGGAGCTATTGCTAACAATGTGACACTGCCACCACCAAACTTGCCTTTGTGCATTGCATCAGTCCCAGCATTGACTGACCTGGCTTGACACACCCTGTTAAATCACCCGGAGTTTGTCTCATTTATTCCCCACAACAGCCTTCTAAAGGAAGTGTCATTGTTCTACCTGATTAATAGGTTAGGCAAATGGGCACTTAGGTAAGTCAAATAAGCCCAAGGCAAACAGACTCTATACAGTGTGTCCAAGACAGGTCCATACCATTCAGATAGACTTGTAGAATCCTGCCGTGCGAATTTTAGGAGCAGGGTCATCTCTATCTGAATGACTGTGGCCCTTTTTAAAACAGTACTATTAGAAATTGTGTGTGTGTGTGTGTGTGTGTGTGTGTGTGTGTGTGTGTGTGTGTGAGTGATGTGTTTTTCATTCTTGGAATAAGCAGTATTTAGAAATTTTGTTGGCAGAGAGCATCCAGATAGAGAATCTATAAGACATCTATTTTGCTGTGTGGATTCCAATTTCCCAGGAAGAGATCCATGTCAGCTCATCCAGTGATACTTGAGCTGTGGTTTTCTTCTACAAAAGTTTGGTTAACCATCTCCCCCTGCAATGCTAATAACTAACATAACAAAAAATAACAGATTCCAAATTGGCTCAAGTTATGTGACACCTTTAAATTGATAGTAGCAAACCCTTTAGCTAAATGGCCACAGCCATGGGACATTAAACTGATAGAATGAGTGAATTCTTGCTATGTTTAAGGTGAGATGATTTTAGGTCTAGGTTAGATTTTCCATAAACCTCAAGAAATATTAAGCTTGCCAGCACCAAAAATTTTTAAAAATTGATCCAACAAGCATTCAGAAAGTCGTTTGTCTTTGTTACTTTTTCACTCATTGATATATATTCAAAGGACACGTGCTTATTGCCAGTGCTGCTCCAAGTGTGGAGACTGAAGGTGCAGGGTGGCTAAGATTTGAGTACTACCAGGATTCCAGCAATGATGTGTGCCAGGAGGAAAATGAGAAACCTGATAGGAGAAGCACATGGCGGAGCTGCGCTTCCACACATCTGTGAGGCAGTCACGGAGCTGAGAAGTCAATGTTAATAAGGAACGAGCCACCCAGAGAGCCCCACTCAGGAGACAACCTAGAGCGATGGCACTAGAGAGGTGGCCACAGAGGTGGAAGCGTAGTGAGGAAGGTGAGGTCAAAAAGGAGTGCACGGTGTGCCCCATGCAGATCTCCAAAGTGTTGGCTTTTATTCTAAGAGCACCGCTGGAGCACTAAGGACTCCAAGAAGAATGAAGACTTCGCCAACTTCTCTTCCTACTTAGGAGGCTGTTTACAGAATGACCGTCTAAGCTATAGGCTCCTTTCTGTCGGAACTTACTAAAGATCCCTGTACGAAAATCATTAACACATTTATGCAAACATGCAGTCCTCTGCATTTCAGCTGGAGTCCTGAAGAGCTGTAGTGAATGACATGGAAGTGTGATTGTCCATTTAAAACCGAGAGGAAGAAGCTTCTGAGTATGGTTCTCATCTCTGTGATACAGTAAATGTTCTTTCCCTGCCCCACACCCCCCAGCCCAAGCACCCCAGTACATGCAGCCACTGCTGACTGTGGCAAAGAATAACAATAAAGGCACAGCAGGGATGCGGGGGGCAGGGGGTGGCAGGAACTGTTCAGCATCCACCAGGATCCCTGCTGTGCTGTTATCTTTAGCGTGTCCTAGTTGTGATGCCATGTTGCGGTTTTACAGGATGTTGCCATTGGGGGAACTGGGTAAAATGTACAAACAATCTCCCTATTATTTCTTCCAACTGCATGTGATTCTACAATTATCTCAGAATAGAAGGTTTAATGAATAAATAATAGCTCTATTCATTTGAGTATTTTAATAGGTACCACCTCATCATGTTGAGTGCTCCATATGAAGTATCTATTTAGTCCTTGCAAGAAACTTAGGAGTTCCTACATGACCCCATTTTACAGAGAAGGAAGAGGCCTCTGAGATTAAAGGATTTCCCCATTCACCCAGCTGTGATGTCTTTGGTTCTGGAAGGTCTGTCTCCAAAGCTAAGGCTTCACCCACACCCCACAGAACTCGTGTTTCTGCTGCACTCTGATGGGTCCAGCCAGGAAGTATCTGAATTCTGATCTTAAGAGGGTGGAGCTCATGGAGTCGCCTGCAAGGTGAACCCGTGTAGCCACTGGCCCAGGCATCACTGATAAGTCGGGCCTCTGGGATCCGGATGGCCAGACTGAGGAAGATTCACCTGCCTTCCATCTCAAGACCCAGAGTCTAATGGTGGATAGTGGCCTTGTTCAGTCAGACAAAAGGCACATTCTGGTGGAATTTCACACCCTCCAAAGTCACTGGAGCAGAGAAACAGGATGGGCCCCAATAGCAACCTTTGTAAAATCTGTAATTTGTGGCCCAAGGGGAGGTGCTTTTCTCTAATTCCTACAAACACCCTCAACCACCAAGAGTGTCCAGAACCCTGTGACTCCTGGGAAGCCTGGGATTGTCAAGCTCTGACATTATCTCAGCTTTTACATCTTCCTCTTTTATGAAGATGTGTCCAAGCCACCCTGCTGAGCCTTCTGACCCCAAGTCCATTTTGATTTTAGGGTTTGAGTGGCTTTTTTAAAATTCAAAGAAAAAGTCTTAATCTCTCTTGATGTGTTTGCTACATCTTTAGGAAAGAATTTATTAGGATAATATAGCTAATATAATCATGGCCATAACTTTCTAATAAATGTAAATGCAGAAAATAAGATTTTATTAAGCAAAGATGATCATCTCAGAACCATTACAGCTTTGTGCTATGGAAAACGTTTTCAGAGTGCACCTATTCTTAATGTGAATCCCAATGTCATGTGTGGTTCTAAGGATGGCAGGGACTTCGGCTGAGTCACGGCAGATGTTACCAGTGGAATATGACGTAGCTGAAGGACAAGAACTGCATGTCATGGCTATGATGGGGTTTCATCCCTGTGGTGATGTGGAGACCCCTGGGGGGATGTGTGGCAATGTCTGGAGATGTTTCTTTTATTCTCCTGAGAGGGAAGGAGAGCTACCGACATTTCACATATAAGAGCGCTCTCACATCCCATGACGCAGAAGACCACCCAGCCTGCGGTGCCAATAGTATCAAGGGTTGAAAGTCTTCAGGTAAAATAATAAGTTCCAGAGTCAGATCAGTGTGTTTTCACATCGCTCTTCTGTGCTGGGTGTTT
Organism: Petromus typicus; assembly: GCA_004026965.1. Lineage (NCBI taxonomy): Eukaryota > Metazoa > Chordata > Mammalia > Rodentia > Petromuridae > Petromus > Petromus typicus. The sequence goes on from PVIR01003518.1 coordinate 63,580, forward strand.
AGTGGACCCTAAACATACACATCTGCACTTCATTTCTGAAGCGGGTCTCGTAATTACACCATGCTCATGGGTACTGACAGAACGGAGCAGAACATGGCAGATTCTTAGCACAGCACCTGGCACAGAGAACATACAAAGAGTAGAAACCATCATTCAATTTGGTGCTTCTTGTTGCCCTCTGCCAAGTAAAATAACTAGGAATATGCTTACAGTAAGCTTAAAGAATTTGCATTTTTGGTATCAGAGCTGTTCTCCCTCCCAGTGGCTTTCCCACCGCCACACAGTTCATGACTGTAAAAGGCTCCGGGTGCAGCGATGTCGTTTGTGTAGGAGCAGGGGCTTGGTTCTCACTGCTCCCAGGCCAGGACACCTGGCCGCAGTTACACCTGCACGCTGAAGCTCAGTGACCCACATGTGTGACCTAGAAGGCTGCCTCATCTACCTGGTTTCTCACCACTAGTTGCCCTGATCAAAGAGAGAAGCAGCCTGAGCCCAGGAGCAATCTGTGTGGCTGCATTGAGAGAACAGCCCCTTCCTGCACCCAGATCCGCAGCCCTGGTGTGGAAGGGTCTCAGGCTGTGCAGGGAGGCTGGGCTGAGGGCCTGGCTGATATGGTACCGAGGGGCCAGCTAGCTTCTCCCGGAGCTATGGGAGCCATGCTGCCCTCTCTGATGTCATGGATACTGCATGCCCCAGATACCCCTAAGATCACGTGAGCTCAGATAAGACACGCAAGTCTAAATACGGAAAAATTTCTCTGGTCTGAGAATCTGAAAGTGTGAGTGAGAATCATAATGTACAAGAGAAGCTGTGAAATAAAAAGAAAATGTGTAAGGGAGAAGGGAACTAGGAAGGGAAAGTGACGAAAGGGAGGGACATGGGGGTAGCAGGGTTGGTAGATGCACCTCGTTTACACTGTATGTTATGGTAGAGCAATGAGATAAAATACTTTCTGAATGACTGTTGGTGTGGGTATACATGTATAAGGACTTGCTATTGTTTTTAATGCTTAATGTGTTAGCAAAGCAGTTTTTAAAAAGATCACACGAACTCATTCCTGGAACATCCTCAGGAAATGTCCTGTTGGCTGTTGTTGTTTGAGTCACATAGACTTGCCAGGGTATGTGTCTGTGGGCATGGACAGCTCTAGGTAAGGCACAGAACATGTGAGTGTATATGTGTGAGTGTGTGTCCATACAAGGGAATTTAGACTTCCAAACTTCTGTGGCGATAGTGAGCTGCCGAGTCCATCTCTAAGAGCCTGCACCCAGCCCCAGCCAGGGAGTAGCCCAAAGGTCTGGAGTTTCTGTGAGAAGACAGGACACCCCAGTGCTCCCTAGACTCAGAGTTGGAGACCCAGAGGAGAAAGCATGGGGGTCCTACATCCAGACACTAGCTGCTTGACAGGCACAAGAGTGTGTGTGAAGTACATTGCTTTTTGGAGTGTGCCCCTCACCTACAGAGGGGAGACCGTACCTGTCCCTGTGCTATTATGTGATGTATAAGGAAGTGTGGGTGTCACCGCCCGGCATCTGTGAGTCATGGGTCCCTGGAGATGAGATTTACAACTCAGGACGGATACTCTCTTCTAAGATTCACGTACAGAATGTCTTTGAGTATAATAATCAGGAATCCCTTCAAGAAAGCGCCAGGCCTTGTCCCTCTCCACCATCAGCATAAGCAATTTGAATTGCTGATCTAGTTTCTCCTTTCTGCTTGGCTGACAAGACACACAGGGTCAAGCCTGTGACACAGTGGTAACAAGTACTTGTACATCGGGACACCAGTGGCCAGCATGCGTGCTCATCTTTCCCTTCCTTCTTTCCATCTGCTTGTGATTCCACATGGTCGTGCTTAGTTGTATAAGCCACCTGGAATTCATGATGGATTGAAGTGGTGCATAAATACATTTTGAAAAACTCAGACCTTGAACCTGTCCAATAATTCTCCTTGATTTTGCTTAGCTTTATTGTGCTTCTCCCAATCTGAGGCTCACTCAGCTTCTACTATTGGCTGACTAGAACTATAAAGATAACTGATTCCTGTACCAAGTTTCACAGGATCAATTAAATTCCTTGTAAAAATGTCCCTGGTAGGGGAAATGCTGAGTGCAATGCTGAAATTCATCTGTCGAAATGCAAGAGGCCGGTGCTGGGGTTTTTTGCAGCTGATCAAAGCATTCTTGTGCCTCTCATAGCTGCTTTGCCCAAGGTGTCCCTGACAGATGGCACGTGGAGCAGCGGGCAGCTCAAAACCTCTGATTTGTTTTCCGAAAAAAATCATCGCTATAGAGGAAACGGACTTGGTCCTCCAGACTAATTGTGCCGCATCTGGGAATATGACAGTGTTCTCAGCGTTGCTGTGTGGCCGGGATGATGAGCTCTGCAATCAAAAGGAGACTCAAAAGCGCTGCCCTCCCGCTGTCAGCCAGCAACTTCCCGGCTCTGAGCCGGGCTGGCTGCAAAGCGTCCACTTGTATTTGCACTAGAAAATAGGTCCACGTCCAGAAAATGGCTTTCCCACAAGTAAGAGATGATTAAGCCCCCAGAGAGTTGGAAGAAGCCTGCTCGAGCACGTTCAGCGATTTGGCATCTACTCCATATGAGAAGTGACTGCCATGGCACCCAGCAAAGCGTAGGTAGTATGTCCTCCCTGCTGGGTAACTTCCTGCCCCACCTGGCTCTTTCCACAAGAGCTGTCCTGGCCCAAACTTCAAGGACACTTTGAGCTTAAACATCACCCTTCTGGCTTCTAGATTCATTGAATCCCTGAGTCAGTGGAACAATGAATAGGAAAGTGTGGGATGACTTTTGTCGTGGTATTTTTAATGTTCATAAGAACATAGCAGGGCTGCAGTCAAGTCTCAAATTTGCCACCTCCTGACTGGGCATGCTCTGTAGTTTCTCTGCCACCCATAAAGTAACACTGCAGACTCCTGATTAATATGGTCATTCTAAAGCTCGCATTCAATAGAGCCACTGACTTGCCAGGCCCTCTGCTTGGTGCAGAGCTGGCAGCACAACTGTGACTGTGGCCACACCTAAAAAGGTTCAATATGGACCGACCTGATGGAGTTGTTGAGGATTAAATGGGAATACGTAAATTAGTTCAACATAACCAATTTTTAATAAGATTTTGAAGTATTAATGAAGAGTTGATTCACTGAGCCCATGGGAACCCTGGCAAGTATTGCCAACTGCTGGGCTCTTACAGTCACAAGACACCAGGGACAGTCTTCCAAAATATAACAGGAAACAAATGCATGAGTGCCTACAATGAAGGAGAGCTGGTCTTGCTGCTGACCTTACAAGTCCCCAGGCCCTGGTGATCACAGAGCACTAGGCTGGCCCTTCCCTGAGAGCAGGAAGGCCCCTGATATACCATACATTTCCAGTCAGCCTTTCTTCTACACATGTCTGAGGTCTGAGGCCTGGATGCTCTGCACTATAGGGCAGGGCAGGCAGAAATTCCTGTCTCTGGAGCCTGCTACTTAGGGAACCAAACACTGCAATCAAGCAGGGAATGACTTTGAAGAGGAAGCACACGACACCTCAGGCAGGTGTGCTGGGATGGCCTTGTCTAGAGTGGAGGGCGGTTGTGTGAAAAAGACATGGCTCATTCTTCTTCTCTGAGGTGAGCAGGAGAAACACAGAGGGCTTCATGGACAAAGGAATAGAATAGGTAACGGCTAACAGGAAGGAAAGCAGCTATGAATTTGATGGATTTGCGTGAGCCCCTGTACAGCAGCAGCAGAACCCACAGGCAGGTGTTCGGACACTCGAGTGCATTTGGAAGCCCCGGTATTGAGGACATCGTGCTTCTTCCCCTGTCCCCTCAGCTCTCGTGTCCAGCTCTTCATCTCCACAGGCGCTTGCTCTCTGATGTGGAGCCTGGATGTAAAAATCTCCAAAGGAAATGCTGCAGGGAGCAGCACCTCGGAGACCGCACACAGCCCAGGCTGATCGTTCCAAAGATTTATTCTTACATCCTCTTGATTAAACGTGTGAGGTGATAAATTAAACTGGGCCTTTATAACTGAGCACAGATTGGTGGTTGTTTGGAGCTATTTTTTTTAGACAATGACTTATACTAATAATGTTCATTAAAATGAGTGAAGACACTGATTTATCCACAAACCATTGCTGCACAGAGGCATAGGCAGTGCCTCAGTATATATTAAAAAAAACAATTTTCCCACTAATATTTTTAGCAGAATAAGTCAAAAGAGGTGTATCTCCCTTGAAACTGCAGCCCCCTATTGAAAATGGCCTGCTTGCCAGTCCTGGTTTCTGATTATGAGGATGAAGCTCCTTCATGTACTGTACAAACATTAGACCAGAAATTCTAATGGCATTTAGCCAGCCTCAGAGGCTGGACTAGAAAAAGAAAGTAAATGGCAGTGAAACCTTCACATTGAAAATAATGCTGCGCCACTGATGGGAGTGAGAGAAAAGCAGGCTGTGAGAGGCTTGGCACACCATGCTCTTCTGATGCGTGGTGTTCCAGGGCTGAGGGTGCACCAGGGACTATTAAAACCAGCGCGCCTCAAACGTGGCCAGCACGTAGGTACCAGGGACAGTTAACAGAGCTGTGGTGGCAAACCCATGGAAGCAAGAAGAGACTCTGGCACTCGGAGACATTAATCTAACATGGCAGTGAAAGGGGTGTTTACATGCGTTCATCGTGGTGTCAGACATTCTGCTTTAATTGAGTTAATTAAAAGTTAATGGCATAGAGCACATCATGGTGCCATAAATGACAGGCACGTGACTCGTCCTCACGCTTTCTCCTTTGAATAAATCTTTCACTCACCGTCAAATTTCACTTCTGAAAGATTCATTCCGCATCACTGCCTCTCCTCCCTTTGAAGGAGTGAGCGCTGTTCCATTTGATATATAAACACAGGGAGCTGGAAAGATAAAAGGAGGCTGTGTGCTGTGTCGCAAAGATCACCTGTCACGCCAGCTGTACGCCGTGTCCTGACGGGAAGGGGACATGCATCCCAAGTCCCGGTGCGATGGACTGGCCATGGAAATGCCCCTGGCTACCTGCGGTGGCTCAGTCAGGACAGGGACAGGGAGAGGCTTATGTCAGGTTAAGGATCTTCTGATTGTGGAAGCCTCTTATGCTATCTGAACTTCAGCCTCCACATCAGAGAAAAATAAGAATATCTGAGCTAGAACCGGTGGTGTGGAGGCAAGAGCATCACAGCTGATCCCACCCTGGACAGTTTAGTGACACTGCAAGACTTTGTCTCAAAATGTAAAAATAATAGTAATTTTAAGAGCTGGAGATGTTGCTCAGTGTGCAGGAGTTGGGTTCCACCCCCAGTAATCCCCCCAACAGTATCTGGTATCCAGCCACTGGCTGCTTCCCTGCAGACAGTGGGAGAATTTCACTGAAGCCCCTGACACAGTTGAGCACACAGTGAGTCTCTGATGGAAGTTGGGTGATGCTGAGCATGAGAACAACCCTGGACCTGGCTTAGCTCCGTCCTGTGCGTTGCTTGGTGGACAGTAGCGTTCCAAACACTCGTGTTCATACATTTAGTTAATCCATCTGCACTATAAATACCTCCACAGAAAAGCATGCTGCACATAGCAACCCACAGCACAGGCAGAGAAACACTTGAGTAGCAGCTACACACAGCACAGCACAGTCAGTAAGAAAGCCCCTCCTGCAGCCCCACTGCCTCCGTGTCTCCAGTCCCAGCCGCCACACCACCTCTTCGGACACCAGAGGCCAAAATTCTTTTTTTTTTTTTTAATCTTTATTGGTACATTACATATATGCAACATGATTGCACTCCATAATGGGGATTTGTACCAGTATAAGACACCACTTAATTCTCATTTCTTCCTATAGCCCTACTCACCCTACCGCCCCCCCATATACATAAAATTTGTTTCCTTACTTTTTTGTTATAATTTCATTATTTTTCCCCTTCACCCTATTTTACTTTGAGCATTTTCTATTTCACCATATATAACATACAATTCTAGGACTCATTTACATCTTTATTTTCTCATACCAGAGAAAAGATGCGATATGTACCTATCTGTGCCCTGTTTATTTCACTTATAAGGATATGTCCATTTAAGGACATATGTCCATTTAAGTATAAGTGATTCAAACTTATCATTTTTTATGGCAGAGTAATACTCCATCTATAGAAGAACCACAGCTTTTTTATCCAGTCTCCAGTTGATGGACACTTGGGTTGTTTCCAAGATGTAGCAATCACAAATTGAGCTGCTGTAAACATCGGTGCACATATGTCACTGTGATATGAGTGTTTTAATTCCTTTATGTATATACCTAGCAGGGCGATGCAGAGGCCGAAATTCTAAGGAGCATTTCTGATGAGTCATCATAGACTTTCATGACCACATGCCTCAGCAATTTTAACAATTAAAAGGCAATAAAGATCCAAATGGCCACTTTCGGCTTTTATTGACAAAGTCCAAAATAGTCTCTCTCTCTTTCTCTCTCTCTCTCTCTCTCTCTCACACACACACACACACACACTCTCTCTCACAACCACAGCTCTGTATTGCTATCACTCACACTCTCTCCAAGTGTTGGGACTCGTGCTCACTATTGTTACTCTGCGGTGTTTTTAACTTTCTTATTGTCTCTTGCTATTAAAAATGCTGGTCATGCACTACAAATTGATTTCATGATCTGAAAATGAATTGTGACACCTAGTTTCTAAAATGCTGATCCAAGATGTTATGTAGAGATATATTTTATAAAAATTCATAAATGGAGGGACAGAAATCAGTGAGCCTAGGTGTCTGGCATTCTAAAAGAATTAACTTCTATTAGCACCCATTTTTCTTCATTTCTGTCTTCTCCCTGGCACAGTGAGCTCAGTGTGGTCCAATACCCATCCAGGATCTGTGGGAATAGGCTCTTCATTGGAGCCTATTAAGCCCAGTGCCCCGGTGGTGCCTCAGCACCTTGGTGAGCGGCGGAAGCACCAAGCTCCTGCTCAATGCAGCTGAGGTTGTGTGACAACCATGTGCTTCCAGGCCATGGCCACGCTGCCAGTTTCCCTGACACACTTTGAGTAGCAAGAGGAGAAATGCAAAGGTGAAACCAGGCTTGTCCAAGCTGCCAACAACAGCCTCTGCCAATCAGGCCTCTACTCTCCTTTGATACTATCTGGGAGTCTTACCAATCTCTTTCAGGACTGATCTCGTCACTTCCCATGCCTGTGATGAAGACATTAACAACCACTAGGGCGAAGTTAAATGACCACAGAGAATACACTGAAAGGCTGCCTGTCTAAGATGACCTGGGGCAGCTGTTTTGGGGAGGAGCTGCCAAGTGATTAAGAGCCACAGAATTTCCCGAAACATCCACGTGGAAGACACACAATTATCTTATTCCTTTTTAATATTCAGTCAAATAAATTGAACACAACAGGATAAGAGGCACTCCAGGGACCCGGGCAAAAGGGTTAGTTTTGTGTCACCCCCCCCCACCCCAACTGTAACTTCCTCCCAGACTACACGCTGGGCAACGGGCTCTGACTTACCCCAGGGGAGAGGGCATGGAGTCTGCCAGGCTGTGGTGTAACAGAGGTACAGGCGGCTCTGCACACAGAGTGACCTCTCTCCCAGGCCATCTTCCCTCCACTGCAGGTCAACAGCAGCAGACTTGAGGGAGGCATTTCAGTTGAGAAGAGGAAATGGACTTCCTTTCAAATACTGCATAGTCTAGGTGAAGGGCCTGGAGTTTCTCTAATTAGATCTGGAGCCCTGGGACATAGGAAGCTGTTTTACACATGAAAAGGCCTGGATTTTCCCAGAGACCCAAAAGAATGTTCTCACTGGTGTCCCCAGTTTCACCTGGAAAGGAATATCTGACTTTTTTTTAAAAGCAGGAAAAAGGTGTAAAATAAATCCTGAAAAAATATGTAACTTTCAAGTGAAAGGGTTTCCTTAAAAAATTCATGAGATGAGCTATAATAGACAGACTGAAATAATAGGTAACAAAAATATCAACAGCTTTCCTTGGCAGATGTTTTTAAAATATTCAGGCAGGTTCGGTCGGCTCTGTAAGTTCTTTCTCAGTATTTTGATGTCTGTTTGGATCACCAGATGAGGAAGAATGGTGATGGTCTACATTTATTAGGCTTTGGTGTAATTATATTTCAAGCTAACTAAAATGTGAATACCATATGATTTGTCCTGAGAAAAACTATGTGACTTATAGAATATAGGAATAGAAACTTTAAACTTCATATTCTTAGACTTACAGTGACATCTGGCATTCATTAACATTTTGTTAAATAAATGAATACAACATAAGAAATGGATACAAATAAAAGGATGGATGGACTGAGTGGGCTTATACCACATTAAAAGGAGTTAACTGGGCTTCTGAGAGACTTAGAGTTCATTTCTGTGAATACCTTGATATGGTATTTTTATAGCTCTCAAGTGGCGAATGACTATAGAAAACAACACCAAGTTTCTCTACAGAACAGGCTCTTCCTCGAGATGTGTATCCAGTTTCTTTTTGAACAGTTGCAGGATCAGTGACCGTGCACCAGTACCCGTACCCTTTTGTTTCAGAATATCTGAAGAGTCTGGCTGTACTAAAGCCAGCTCTGCTGCTCAGAAGTCAGCCTTTCCCTGCTGTGCATGGAGCTCTGCCCGCCATTTCCTGGGATGGGCCTCAGATAACTGCAGACAGATTAATTCGGGGCTGTTCTTCATGGGCAGGGCCTTGACTCCCAGCCGCTTTCCACTGAAGAGTCTCAGGTGAGAAAGTGGCCTCTTAACATAGGGCTTCAGGATGTGACCTGGGCATGGAGAGTGGATGGACTGTCCCCTTCCCACTCGTGTGATATGTCAGGGTACCTGGAATGGATCTGGGTTAGCATTCAGTGTGCAAGTTTTGGCGGATGAACCCTGATATACATTCTCTCTTCAGTGGAAACTTCAGACAAGTTGTTATTTTAACAAACAAACTTTGTGTTGGATCATAGACTTTATGGTCAACTAAGAAGCCTCAGGTCATTTTTATATCCTTACCAATTAGTGACTCTTCATGTTTGATTGAATAACTACTTCAGCGAAACAGAATGGAGTTAAGTCACCAGTAATATACATTCACATACATACAGATACATACTAATTTTATGCATACGTGCAGATATGTATATGTATGTAATATGTGTATATTAATCTTTTTAAAGCCTTGAGAAGGGCTTGATTGAAATAATATATATGCAATTAATATCTAATCATATTCATATTTTATAGCCTACTTGTGTCTACTCCTAATTCTTATTTTCTAAAGGCAACTTCTATGTGCCATTTAGCCCTTTACTTCTTCCTGGAATTTATCTAACATATTAATCCATGCACACCACACTCTCATTATTCTATTATGCTGTATTTTTATTATAAACATCTGCATTTTTCCAGTGGAAGGGAAGACTTGGTTTTTGAAGCATGTGCAGTTTCTTGCCTTTGCTCTGTGCTCCACATGGCCTTAAGAGCCTATTTTATATCCTTTTTGGAACACCATGATGGAGTTTTATGAACCGCACATACATTTTTGGTTTTCTTATAATTGTAAATTATCTCATTGTCTATATAATTGTGATGCCAAACTCCTCAACATAACTGTAAAACTCTTAATGTCTTTGAAATGCATCCAGCAGTGTGTTTATTTTTGCTTTTATTGATTTTGTGCTGTTTCTTGCTATTTGGTGGCATTTGGGGTTATTTTGCTTTGCCTGGTTTCTTTTGCTTTGTTGGCTTTGTCTGTGGCCGCACTTTTACCTCCTCTCCTCAGTCACTGCCCAGCCTGGGAAGTTTGCTTACCTCTCTGTTCTGTTAAATTTCTTCACTCCCAGAACCTTCACCTATCTCCTTCCTAGATGAGCTCTAAGCTCATGTATACAGCATGCCTGGAAATCAGACCTGCAAGTGTGGCTGGGAAAAGAAGTCTAGGCTGAGCACAGTTTTCGATAGAGCATAGTCTTCCTGGGTGCATTATCCAGTTCTCTTAGCTTCGTCTCCTTTTGCATCTCTGTCTTTTCAAAACACTTTTCAGTTCATTCAACTTCCCCCCTTGACTGTTCTGTTGGTGTATTGTGGTTTTGCTCTTTGCCACCATCACCTTAATTTCTGATAGTTCTTTCTGCCTCTTCTCAGTGTCCTCTTCAGAGGACTCTCCCTTGCTCTGGGAGTGCAGTGTCACACCCCCTACTTCCGGATGCCCTTCACAGGGTTGCTGTTAAGACTCTTCCTTCCTATGCTGCTGGCTAAGTTCTGCTTGCTTTTCCCTCTGTCGTGTGTGATGTTGTCCACATGTGTGGCGATCCGCCGCTGTCCGTTATCCTGCAGCACAGGCGGTGCCTCAGAACCTCTGCGCAGACACACGTTTCTGTCGATGAGCTTCAGCCTGAGTGACTTCAGCGTCAGCATCTGCAGCTCTTTCCTCTGGAATCGTGGCCTGTCCTGTACCTACAGTATTAGTTTCCCTGCAGCTGTTTACCATCTCTGTTTTGTTACTCATGGGCCACATCAATCTTCTTAAAGATGAAGTCTCATCTCCCCTACCAGGGACACCAAGTGCACCTTCCAGCATGTCTCACCACCTGTGTGTGGACTTTCCTCCTCCCAGCCTGGACTACTCATGTGAATAACAGAGTTCTTCCAGACAACAAATCCTCTGTCTCTGATTGGAAGGGAGGAGCCATCATAGGGATGCATGGGTCGGAGGAAATGATGTGAGGCTACGTCGGCCACATTTACCTGTTTTCAAATAGCCTTTTGGTTCCAGCCTTCAGAGTGACCTGACACATTTCATTCCTCAGTGCCCCCGAGTTCCGTAGGGCAAATCCACTTTTGTTTGATTCCTCCTCTTATTGGATCATAGCTTGAAGTTTTTGTCATTCTGCTAAGTGAGTTATCTCTTGTTCTGCTTCTCTCTGCATTCTAATTCTGCCAACCTCTCTCTTCCACTGAGTTGTCTGACTTTCTCTTTCTTGTTATGGATTTATATCTGTTTACTCTTGAAATACTATTTGGGTAGAATATTATTTGTTCAGGAAGGAATAGAGACAACTGGGATCAAATGACTACATTTAACTTGGTCACATAAAGTTGTTTAAACACTGTATGTGACTTTATATACTATAAATTTTTCTGTTATGTTATTCCACAAGTATTTATGGATACCTGTTACATGCCAGACACTGGGTACTGAGGAGCAAGAGGAAATGAGACGAACAAAGCATCTTTTTAGAAATTTTTAGGCAATTTTGTTGTGTCTGAAATCTTAGAGAACAATGACTTTTCGAAAGTTTTTCTCCGTGGCTGCTCAGCATTGGCTTTCCACAGTCAGGCGCACTAAGAAAAGGCCTGAAACTCTGGGCACAGCAGCACAATGGAAATCTCTTGGGTTATTAAGAGCAGGGAGCCAGTTCTCCCTGCGAGTGGCCAGAATGGTGAGAATGTGGTTGGCCCCTCTAGAGCCCTGCCCAGCCGGGTCTGTGCCAGCAGGTGCCGGCCCCAGGGTGCATCACACACGTCACCTTAGTCCATCTTCCAGCTGGCACACATGTGCACACAGCACTCCCCTAAAGATGAGAGGGCAGTCTTCAGTGCCATTTGCCCCCAAGGGCCCCCCGCCTGTGTGTCCTTTGTCCCATTGCAGGCAGTCCATGTCACTCACATCGAAAAATAGGTTTCCTGGGGCGAGCACAGCCCTGAGCTCAGGACGATGGTTCCCGCTGTGGACATGTGTCCGGTAATGTTTGTTTGATCTTATATAAATTCCACATCAGTGAGGGAGAAATTAATTAAAATTACAGCCACTATTAAGACTGAACTCGTTACCTGGTGGCCACCACACATTCTGGCTGTAACATCCATGGCCAGGGGCCTCTTTCTCGTACTCCCCAGGAAGTGTGTTACTAGGATAGTTTCCTGCTGGCTTGAGCTCCTTCCCTCGACACCCCTGGGAGTACCTTAAGGAATGCCACAGGTAGACACTGCCCTGCATGACAGAGCAAGAGTCCAAGGAAGGAAATGTGAATAACGCCCAATGGATGGTGGTGTCCTAGCCCCACATGTCACAGAGCACAGTGACCTTTCATTGCATTCAAAGTGCCAGCTGAGCTGCCCTTTCTTCTCCAGCCCTCTTTCACCCACTCCTCAGTGCTCCTCAGGGGAGACCGCTCCTCACTCCCCGCCCCTGGTCTCCAGTTGAGTGCCTTCTCCTAAGCCCACACAGGTAGTTGCAGGGCTCAGCCAATCTGCTTGCCAGCTTCCTTTTTCCACTCCTGCTCTCCTGTGACTGACAGAAGTTATGGTCAGCGCTGCTGCACATAGAGCAGTTCTGGCTGCTATAGCTCCAGATCTCCTTGACCACCCAGACATCGGCATCTGCCAGCATTTCCAGCCTTGTCTCCTTCTTTCTCAGCCCTCAGGACTTGCTGGGAAGGAGTTGGTAGAGTCCAAAAAATGCCAGGAACAGTTAGACAGCCTCACAAGAAAACTCCAACCCAACAGATGTAAACCATGATGGGCATTCATCATCTCATAAAATGCAAAGCCAGGAGGTGGAGGCGCTCAGGGACAGTCAGCTCAACACTCAGCCCCGGCATCAAGGGCAGCTTCACTCCATCTTCCTCCCTTGTCTTTCTGGGCCTGCTGCATGTTCTCAAGCCCACTGTCCTCTTGTGTGCAGACAGTGATACCGCGAGAGATGGCAGCAGCAGCCTCAGCCCCTTCTGTCTCCTCTGCTGCTTTCCCCAGCAGCCTCTTTGGCCAGGAGACTCCATCATACCTCCTTGGCCAGATAAGGGTAGTACCTGTAGGTGGCAGGGAGAGTGGGGTGAGCATGAATGACACCTGAAACAAGATTTGGCCCTGAGTGTGGATGGGGACATTCTTGCTGGCTACACAGCTGTGCAAGAAATAGTGGAGGCTCAAATGTGGTTGATCATTCTGCCAAAGAAAGAGGAATTTCCAATAGGAAATTAAATGCTTTGTTTGCCTCACCTTGACTTCCTGCTTCTGTTGATGCATTTGCCAGATCCTCACAGAGGGTCAACTTCGCTCTGCTCTGGGCGTTTTGCCATCCTATGCTTAGAAAGGTGGTGGTTTAACAAAGGGCCTTATTGCTGAAAAGGAGGCAGGCAAAGTGGTGGCCAGTTGTTTAAGCTTTGGACAGGGCACATTCATTGTTAATTCCATTTTGGGTTAGTCACACTTCTGTGGCCTTGAACAAGTTATGTTAACTCAATTTCCCTAGCTTCGTCTGTTAGGAAACAATAACACTGTTTCTTCGGAGCTATTGTAAAGATTAAATGTCCTTGGCCAGGTGGAGATGGGTATACATTCACATTTGCACACCAGTTCACACCCACACATAGACACTGCCACAGTGGTAGGACCCAGAGAGACACATGATAATTGACATGCTTTTGGCCTTAAAATAACTCCACATCAGTACTAGCCGAGCTATCTATGTGGGTGTATGTATATACACTGACATGATGTGTGTGCATACATCCTTTGTGCAAATATGTAAGAGAGTTAGAAGGTTCAAGAGGACACAGACCAGCAGGATGGTACTGCTTCTTACAGGCCATGTGCAGCCTGGTGCAGCTGGCACAGCCTCGGCTCTGTTCACAGGAACACTGCTCCTGCCAGCTGGTTCTGGCAACAGGCTGGGCACTGTAGCTGTTCTGGGTTACTATTATTTTCCAAATTCGCAGGGCATCTGAAACATTTTTTCTTATTTATGTGTTCATTAATGAGATTCAAATTATAAAAAAAGCATTGCAGATCACATTTAACACACTCTCTCTCTCTCTCTCTCTCTCTCTCTTTATTACAAACTTACATTTTGGAGAGCATTAATCAAATGGCATACACATTTCAGTATGTAGGTGGCATTGTGGCCTTAGTAATTTTCAGGAATATAGACATGCCCCTTCAATAATAAGCTGCTAAAACTTGAAATAAACATAGTGCACCTGGCCAAGAAATATGGCTTATATTCTGTGAATTCCCACTTGGTATAGCCATGGAGCTGGGCGCCGTGCTCAAGAGGTTGGCACCTGAAACACACACAGGGTAAGAGCTGCTGTGCTCCCCCCAGGTTCCTGGCTGCTGCTGGCATTCTTTGCTTCCGGTAAACTAGGTCATGGCCATACTGCAGGCCAAAGCCAAACAAAGGGTTATCTAAGAAGCGTCAAGGTTTGTTTATCCTGTTCTGACCAGCCAACTTCCTTGGCCTTAGCCATTGGTAATCAAATACTGTTCAGGTGCCTTTATTGCTAATGTTTTAGACAGAAATGCAATCACCCATGAGCTAGAACTCTCTAGTCTATTTTTCTATTAGAAGAGCAATTGCTTTTCTATTCTGGCTTCTGAAAACATGAGGCTTCCTAGAAATTTAACTGTGTCTGATAGCTTAGCATGGTTTGCAGTGTTCTAGGGGTTCCCTGGGTGGCATGTCCCATCCCACCAGGCCTCTTCCTAGGACCCCTGAAACCATCTATGGTGCAAGACAATCTAGTTATCACCATTTATATTGTCAAAGTTTATTTTTGAATATTGTGCAGGGTTTTGTTGCTGTGTATATAATAAATGGACACATTGTCCTTTGTGTCTCATATTGATTGTCTGAGATGCATCAGGCTGTCTACTTGGGCCTGGAATACGAAGATCATTTCTATCTGGTGGGAGAACAAAACTCTTTAACAACTGTTAGAATAGAATAAAAAAAGTTGGAACAGAGCAGAGGGCTATGAGAGCTCAGAGGAGACATCCTTGGTCTGGTAAGCATTTTAGGATCACCCAGTCAAGAAAAATTAGGGGGAAAACATCGAGGACAGCACCTGGTGTTCTGGCTTCATGTTGCTCTGCCCAGTCTGCAGACACCCTCTAGGCTGCGACCACCTGAGCCTCGCCATAATGTTACTATGAAGTTGGTCCCGGGAAGGAGCCCTGTGTTAAGACCAGCTCAAGTCGCTGCCTGTTATTAATCTGCCACACTGTGCCCAGCTGGAAGAAGTGGTTCCATCTGTACCACACCATGGCCCTGAATGACCACATCTGTTAAGACGCTGCAGGACAGGGAAGGAGTGCACAGTTCCTTTGAGTAACACTATCTTCCTCCTCCACCTTTTTCTCAGAATCCACTGAGATGTCTCTGATGCACAGTAAATCCTCAGCACAGCAAATCCGTGCTCCAGGTCTCAGTCCATAGTGTGTACACTGGTTCATAAGACTGAGCACAAGACTTGGTCAGGAATCCTGAGTGGGTGGGCATATGATAGTGAATGGGCTGGTGTTTGCAGAATATGGACTCAGAAGGAGGCTTTGAGTTTAAATCCCTGCTTATTAATTAATCAACTATGATACTAAAAAAAATCATCTGATTTCCCTATATCTTAATTTCTTCATGTACAAGACAGATTTGAGGACGGCGTTACATAACTCTTTGGGATATTTTGAAGGCTAACAGAAGCTGTTTATAGAATGTGTTTGTAAAAGTGAAGGGTTGTACTATCTTACTAGGCTGTGGCAGGGTAGTGAGTTCGGTCACATAGTCTCATGCACCACCCGTTCCTACCCAGTCCCCTGTACACGATGTCCCACAGCCTGGTCTCTCTCCATCTCCCCAAGTCTTACCTGTGTTCCTTGGCACAGGTTCTGCGTACATAAACAACTTGCCACTTGCAAACACTAGCCTCTGAAAACCCCTTAATCCCTTCTTCATTTGGGGGTTGATTTGTCTGCCCTACCTCCCCAAACCCCTAAAAAACATTTCTGTGCTAAGTTAAAGAGAATTGATTGAGGCTAGATTTACTAAGTCTTTTGAAATGGTTTTATTATTTCAAATGCAGGAAAATAATGTACTACACCTCCTGAGAAATATATCTTCTGCAACATTTTCATTAATCTCTTTATTAAACTAAACTGGTTTCTCTTTGGAAATTAATTACTGAAGTAGTATCGAGAATTTTAATTTCCACAATATACCAGCAAGAGATACTGCTGTTTCTTTATACACTGTTACACAGCAGGGTAATAATCTATTGAAATAAGCCCGAAAAGGGGGCAGCTTGTAATTAAAACAGTATAACACCAGAGTTTGATGACTCTTTTAGTGCTAAAATGGCCTTGTCATGCTGTTTGGATGGAATAAAATGTATATTTAGGAAATGGCTCTATATTCTCTGTCGAGAATTCGACAGATTCAGGTTTTACAGTTTGGGGTGTAGTTGTGTCTCACTGCTGCAGTAATATGCCCATGAGGAAATATAGGTTGGTTTTGGAACTCAAGAGTTACAACCGTAGCTGTACAGTGAGAAGAAAGAGTCCATTCTATGCCACCTGGCCAACCCACACTTAAAATACTGTGATCACAAAGCGGGAGTGTGAGCTGTGGATGTCGGTGTCCATGGAGAAGAGGTGAGAGTGTCAGTCCCCGGGTGTCTGCACGGCACACGTGTGGGTAGATCCGCACAGAACGTGGGCTTGTCCGTGTGCGTGGAGGCAGCCGGCCATGCAGATTTAGCACTTAATAATTCTCCCTAGTGTTTAGAGGGTGCCTCATATTTTTCAGGACACATTTCTATCTATCATCTTCGATCCTCCCAGGCGTGTTTGCTCATGATAAGAATTATTTACACACCATTTACATTTACAGATTTGTTCCTTTTCCTAGTGTCAAACACACTTCAGATACTGTGTTTCTCTTTTCTCTCTTCTCTTTCTTTCCTTCTTCTCTTCTTTCATAAGCAAAGTAATCTGAGACTGTACTTCATCTCCCTTGTTTCACATCTCCTTCCCTGGGAGTCAGCTCTGCCTATACATTTTCTGCAAACAAATCCTCCATATTCAGAGAAGGCTTCAGATTCAGTTCCACCAATTTTTTTTTTATTTTTTTAAATACACAAAACAGAACCTCCAGAAATTGGTGCTGCTGCTAGACAAAGCAGCACCTACTTCCAGGAGGGACTCAGGACCAGACCTCAGCAGAACTGAGCCCACTTGGGCATCTGGGGTCCTTACTAAGTGAGTTCTCTCTTCTACCATGTTTCATGGGCACCATGGAGCTGAGGGACTCGTAAGGATTTGCACCCTTTCCACAAATCCATCATTTGCTTTTCCAATTTACTGATTTTTGTTCCATTTGGGTGCTGACTGCACCACATCCTAATTTCATAGCTATTAGACATAGAATTTGCATAATACTTACTATGCTTTTACCACACATCAACACAAAACTAAAATGCAAGTATTAATCATGATGGAAAATAATGTCACATAGAAAATGTTTCTTTATAACTCACACATATGTACCAGTCTTGTTTCCTCTTGGGCCAATGTTGATTGGATTTAAAATTCTGGCAAAGATCAGCATTAAGTCATGGATCCTCTCTTTCCCTTATCTATCTCTGTCTGAAAAGCAGGACAGTGCAGTGAACCCCCAGAAGGCTCAGAAATGAGATGGAAGAGGTGGAGGCTGTTAGTTTCTAAAGAGACATGGCGATGTGCCACAGTCCACATCTGTAGAAAGAGGAGAATCTTGTATTATCACAGGATAATACCTGTGATATTTACTTATTGGAGAAAAATATGGCTCTTGGCTTCTCCTCTCTGAATATGAACTGATGATTAATACTAATGGTTCCAGAACTCATTGATCCTAGGTTGGGCCAAGAAGATTGAAGAGTGGCATGGGCATCTTGCACAGGCAAGGAAGTTGGTGTCATGTCAAAATGGTGTTCTCTGGTAAGTCTAAGTGCTTGAGAGGAGAAAAGGTAAAGGAAATAATTCATCATTTTTGAGTGAGGAGTCACACCTATAGCCTGGCACTTTTATAGATTCCTTTCTTTTATCTTTCCCTGCAAGGTCTTTGACCAGAATTGTTCACTCAGGGTAATTAGAGAAAAATCTTGTTGTAAATTCTACATGAATATTAGCCACAAATCAATTCCAATAAAAATGGAATTTTTATTTTTCTACTGTCCAATCATCAGTGCTGCTGTAATTGGGAGGAAATAATTTACATTCATGCCTCTTTAGTTAGATTAATCTCCTGAATCCTAAGTGATCCATGTGAAGATCTTGTCACTGAAAATTATTTTTTGACCCAATACATCCCACATATCATCATGGTAATAAATAAACATTTGTGCTGTGTTTTAGCATTTACAAAGTGCTTTCTATCTATTTATGTCTCTTAATTTTCCTATTGATTTTAGATAGTTAATTCCTTCAACTAATATATGAATGCTACTTGTCTATTCATTTAAAAAATAAATTATGGAGTTAACACACTCTGTGCCAACTACCAGGGCTACAGTGGCGAGGAAGACAAAGTCCCAGACACAAAGTAGCTGGACACTAGTGAGAAAGACAAGGATGAATTTAAAAGTTGCCAAAGCATAGGACCCTGTGTCAAGACTGATAAGAGTGTGGTACTAACAGGCTGAGGGCTAACAATTGGCAAGGAGTGCCCATTACAAAAGCATCCTGGAGGCAGCCCTGAAAGACCTATGAGCCAGAGGAGAGCATTTCAGGCAGCAGAAATGTTTGACTCGTATTTCACATATAAAGTGCTATATTCTGTCCTTGCAACTTAGTACTACATGTATATTTCCAACATGGTTAAAAGTTGAATTTTTAAAGGCTGAAGGATGTTCTGTTTCATGACATCCTTATAGATTTTATAGAGGCCCAAAAGTTGCAATTACGGAGCTCACTGAATTTCTTCACTCCTTACTGAGCCTTGGGCCTACAAGGCTTCAGGGAAGCATCCAGCAAATTATAATCACCTGGGTTAATAGTCCTGCGTGGCTCCTGCAGATTTCTACAGGCTAGAGAGATGATTCCACTTCCTGGGGATAGGACTGGACACACTTAACTAGCTTTCCCAGAAAGTAGTGGAAAAGGGTAAGCTGTGGAGGACTCAGCCTGAGAAACTTGGTCTACTGAGTGGTCTGGGATTTCAAGAACCACTATTCTGCATGGATTAATCATGCATGTGAGGATTTTAGAAGTGGATTTTGCTGCCAGAGCTCAGGATGAGCCTGCTGGAAATCAACTTTTGCATTTCCACACCCGTGGTTCGAGTATTCTCATAAGCTCGCTGCTGCTCAGGCAGCCTGGCCTACTCTGCCACCCTTGTGCTCTGTGCTTGCAACCAGGTTTAAACAATAGGTTTTGGTCTCTTGGCTTCAGCACTGTTTTGTGGAGGAACCACAAAAATACTTACTGAGCAGTCTTTCACCCTGATTTGGTGCATATCCTCTTTAATCAGGTAAAGTGACTGTAAAACAATATCTGTTCTTAAATACTCAAGGGGCTCAAGTGAAAGCAGCCACGTGTGTGTGGGAGGAAGCTATGTACTGATGACGCTCTTCCACTTGCCGGTCCCCTGGGCTTCCTGGGGAGAACACTGCAGTGCTGGGACCACCATGCGGTTACATTTCATTTTCACAGTTGTCCTTGGAGGCACATTATCTCTCCATAAAAGAAGTAAGAAAATTTGAGGCTCAGGAGAGTGAAAAAATTGCTATTGGTCAAATAGTTGGTGTAGAACCTGGTGTCAGGCCCACGTGCAGGACCTCAAAGTTGCTAACCGTTAACTTAGCTCAGTCATCCCCTTGGGCAGTGCACATTTTACCTCCAACTATGCCACCCTCTTTCCCTTCCTCTCCTCAACCCTCCTGGAGTCAGTTCCTCCTGCCTGAAGCCTATACCATGACAGTAGCCTCTTCAAATTATCCTTGAAGCCCCACAATACCGGAGCCCCTGGAAAGATGAGGCCTGTTAGGACCCCACTGTACTCGCAAGCCTCAGGGAAGACAGCTCTGCAGGAAGAAAGATGATTGGGGGGAAGAAAGTGGAGAGAATGTTCTAGATGGTCCTCAATGAAGGGAGGACTTGCGGTCAGATCCTTCATTTACCTCCGTACTTACTGTGTGTTATGATGCTCTTCCTCTGTATTAGCTCTCTGTCACTGTAATGAATACACACCTGGGAGGATAAACTTAGGAGGAGAAATGGTGATTTCAGCTCATGGTTTCAGAGACTTGGGTTTGTGGTTCACTGGCCAAGACTTGGGCCTGTGGCAGCACATCATGGCAGAAATGTATGGTGGAGCAGAATTGGGCACCTTGAGGCTGGAAGGCAAGAAGAAGGGCTGGGGCCACCATGCCTCCCAAGGAAAGTTCCTGAGGGCCAGAAGACCTTTCTTTACACCTCTTAAAAATTCTACCACCTCCCAAAACACCAAGCTAGGGGCCATCCCTTTAATGTGTGGACTTTGGAGACATCTCAGACACACTCTAGCATCCACCCTGTAGTTGGCTTTTGCCCTGAGTGAAGCTGTTCTTCTTCCCCTGCTGAGGACACTGCCGAGGGCTCCACTTCCTTCCCCAAGTCCTCCTAAAGCCCTCAGTGCAGTGGGAACTTGTGTTTGAGGAGCTATTTGATCAATATTCATATATTCCACTAAATACTGTTTTCTTTCAAGGAAAGGATTGTCTTTTCTCGCAGAAATATCCCCACACTCAACCCAAACCTGATTTTTGAAATTTGCTGAATCCATTACAAGATAAACTAACACTTATATAAATATATTTTCAGTATCCTCAGCTCCTGCAAGTATGATTTTCAAACACTTCATAGACAAGGAGTGTTTATGAAATATTCAGAATCCCAGGTCTCTTCCCAGACCTAGGGAGAAAAACGCACTGTGTTACTATGTGGATTTGTAAGCAAGCCCCTATTTGAATGAGTTTGGAAACTTCCTCGGTAGTAGATAAAAATGGAGCCTGTTTATTCCATTTAGACATTCTCAAACGACAGGCCTCAGCCAGCTCTCCTCTCACTCTTCCAGTTTTGTTGGTTGTTTGCTTATTTTTTGGTACCCGGGGATAGAACTCGGTATCTTGCACTTGTGAGGAAGGTGCCACAGCCACTTAGCTAAACCCTGGTCCTGACTCTACCACCCTACACTCCCATCCTCCAGCCCAGCCCCAGCCTACAGAACACTCCCTACAAACACGTCTATGTTTCTGTAAGGTGGGGATCTTTGTCTCTTCTTGTTATGCCCCTTCAAACAGTGCCTGGACGAAGTGGACACCCGCTAACCATTGCAAGTTCACTGTACAGAGCATATAAATTGTGCAAGGCCTTTGTGCAGCCGGGAAAGTAAAGAGGCTGTGTGGCTGCAGCTTGAGATAATATTGACTTTCTTTTTTTTTCCTCCTCCCCCTTTTTCTTTTGATTAAAAGACACTTGAGAAATTAGGGCAGCCATCATACTTTCTATCCAAATGCTGTTGGGTCATGTTCACCTAACAGGAAGGGAATTTTGGCTGCTAATTTCCTGTCGAATCAGATTAATTGAATTTAGATGGTGAAGACAGACCTCACCTCCACCTCAAGAGTAAACAAGACAGTGCTGAAAGGAATGCTCATCTAGGACTCCTAGCTGTTCTCTCACGAAGAGCTGTGCTGCCTTCACTAACTGGTGAGACTAGCAGGATGGGGTGAGCGAAAGGCAGACACATGGAGTCGCTCAGGGCAAGGTGCTGTTTCCTCATATGCATTAGTGAGAGCTCCGGGCTGAGGCTGTGGGGTGTCCACTCTGCAGTGATTACAGTTTCATTTCAGAACCTGTGGTGCTGGTGGCCGCTGCAGTTGAATCACACCTTTTTTTTTTTTAGGTTTTTTGAGACAGGGTCTCGCTTTGTGGTTCAGGCTGGCCCGGAGCTCAGCCTCAAATTCACATCACAGCAATCCTTCTGTCTCTGCCTCCCGAGTGCTGGGATTACAGGCGTGAGCCACCACGCCTGGCACTGTGGTATGTGGTACTGGTTGCTGCTGGGTGTGAGTCTCCACACCCAGTATGGTATGTGGTCACCGGGGATCAAACCCTGGTCCTTGTGCTTGCAAGACAGGCGCCGGAACCACTGAGCTAACTCCCCGGCCCCCAAATCACACCTTTCTTTCAGAACAAAGAATTCCTCATATCAACTGGGTGCTGGGTGCTGGGCACTGGGCATTGAGGCAGCAAGAGTAACGGGTGCAACAGAAAGACCGCCCCTGATGACCTACAAATGTGTGAACCATCTTCTACTTCATGCTTTATGGCGACAGTAGAACACATTTGAGATGTTGCTAACAAAACCACAGGTTCACTGTAAGCCTTTAAATATCATAACTGAAGGAAATGTGTAAGGAAAGGAGCTAACAGGATCACAGAATGCAGAAATGAACAGTTCGTGACAGCACCTGGTCGTCCTCCACAAGGCGTGGTCTGTCCATGTCCCTGTGAGGGTTCCCGCACCCATCCTAATCTTTCGCTGCCAAGAGGCTCTGCTTCGGACATTGGCTTTACTGAGTTGAGACCTCTCTCCATTGCTGGCCCTCAGCAGTCCATCCTTCTACAGGCCGGCCCCGAGGAGCCTCTGAGGCTCTCCTCCTATCCTCTGTCTTCTCTTCCCCTGTGTCTTCAGTTTCCCCCTACGAATCTCACACCAAACCAGTGGTTCTCTCAAGCACCGTCCAGTTCCCAGAGCTGTCACAGGACCTGTGTGTGGGGAGCTTCATACATAACGGGTGGCGCGTGGCTGCCCTTGTTCTCATTAGAGGAAATGCAGGTGTTCACATGCACTTTTCTGTACTGTTTTCCAGTAAATTGTTGTTTACTAAGTAGAAGAGTATATTCTACAGTAGCAGTAAAAGTATAGTAAATATACATGAAGCAGCCACTAGTCATTTGTCACCGTGGCCAGGTGCTCTGTACTGTGTGTAATTGCACGCGCTATCATTTTTAGCGCTGCCAGTGCAGTGGCAGGTTTGTTTACATGGCATTGCCACAGAGATGCAGTCTGTGCCCTGCACTACAGCTCTAGCAAGCTATAGTGTCACCGGGTGAGAAGGTTTTTCATTTGCACCGTGTTCTCAAGGGCAGCCATCCTGTGTACAATCTGTCACCAACCAGAACATCACTACCCAGCACGTGACCGTGTGGAGAGCACCCAGCACGCTGCCTGGTCATGGTGTGGTGACCGAAGGATGATCTTTTTGGAAAGCAGAATCAACTAATTCTGAATTCAAGTCTTGACTTCTTTTGTGCAGGTTCATCTCATTTAAACATTTTTTTTTTCTCACATCATTAGATTTGAATTGAATATTTAGTCCGAGGAAATGCCTTTAAGATCTCTAGGAGACTAAAGGTAAAAATTATATATAGCAGATACAAATGGTCCTAATATCAAGGCTAGATTTATTCCTATTAAGTCATTATGAGTCAGCTGTTTTTATAGATCTGAAGTCAAATAGGAAGTAAATGCTCTGTCCCTGAGGATTTGTTACATGCCTCCTTTCTGCTTGAGTTTGAATTTAAAATATTCCTGATGCCCAGAGGCTCCTGATGCACACACAAAATAATTGTTTTAAACTTCTGTTAGAGGGAAACCACAGCATGATAGCTGCACCACAAATGCCAGAGGTTAGGAAAAATATTAACATCATTCACACACTGCACACAGCTGCCACATTCTGGAAACCATTGCTAAAAATTTGGTGTAAATCTCATTTTAAAGGTCAGGGGAAATTTTCCCAGCTTTATTAATGGGTCTAAATTACCCTGGAAAGAGGCAGCTGTTAACTGGCTGGAGATGGAAGGCGAGAGAGGCTGTCCATGTGGGAAAATATCATTAGAATCCTTCTTCCAAACATATCAGATACGTATTTTTAGATGGCTGTGAAACCTAAAATTAAAAAAAAACATACCAAAGGATTACGTAGTAGATGCTAAAAATATGATTTCTTTTCAACTAGGGAAGGTCTCAGTATGCAAGGGTCTAACTCCAAAAGTGACAAATTAGAACATACAAATAACTAAAACTCTTATGTATTTGAAATGGCATAAGGTTTACAAGGAAAATGACAATAAAACAAAAATATTTTGCAACATATGTAATGACTACTATCCTTAATATAAAAAAGCAACTGTAAATCAATGAGAAAGAGACAAGATGGATGAAAACTTGGCAAAGTAATAATTGTCACATGGGTTTCTAAATCTTTCTTTCCTCTTCATTCAGCCATTGACAGATTTTTCTCAAAGTATGTTTAACTTTGCCATTATCTTGATCAGATGGTCTCATGGTGACGGACTAT